>CM032482.1:17255115-17276013 GCA_019059595.1 Marasmia exigua
CACTTCGGCGAAACACAGCGCAGGTGCCACTTATAGCAGGCACTGTTTACGGTGGTTTTTTGTGAGATCGTGGCGTCCGGTCGAGCCGGCCTATTCATGCCAAGCGTGGCTCTCCCAAGATTGAAGTCAAGGTGGATAGTACAGGGGATTTCCTAGTTTGAATGGATGTAGCGATTAGGGAAGACTAGTGATGGACAGCAGCGATGAACTGGATGCCATTTATTCGGCTGCTATTTCTCTTTTTAGTTAAGTTTTCGGTAATAAATTCTTAGTGGCAGCCCGGAGTCTGGAAGTTGGCGGTCTTGTACCCCCGTGCCTCGGAAAGCACGATAAGAATTCTCCCGGTCAGTCTAAAACATAAATATCTATTAGCAATAAATAATCATGCCAGTCATGAGAATAGGTCAACCTTGGTCAACCATTGTCATTGTACCCGGTCAATGTCTGCGGGCAAATTCGAGGTACCTAAAGTAAATAACTACTTTTTTTTAAGTTAGAGACTCGTGATCCCGCAGACAAGCTATGCAAATAGCTTTGCGGGACTACTGTAGTTTAACGTAAATGTTGTTTGTTTAATAAATAAATAAATAAAATAAGCTGTTGGTCCTGCGCTCGATCTCTTTCCGGTCGTGTCATAGTGTCCCATTGGAATATGGGGGTAATAGAGAGTACACTTGTGTTTGCGCACACACTTGAGCACTATAATTTATCCTGCATACGTTGCTGATCGTCGATATTAGCCGCCGCGTAGCCGTAATCGGTTGGAGGGTATTATTATTATTTCTCTTTTAACTCCTGGTCTAATAAAAAAAACACACTTCATCCGGAATACTCAAGGCCAAACTCGACATTACAGTATTAGACTTAAAGTCTAGATTGGAACGTTTTTTTAGGTTTTTTTTCAGTGGCCCTAATACTTGACATACCCGTTGGCATCTAGCCGTGGCAGATCGTGCCGGCAACTATTTTAGGGGCCGTAAACATGAGAGATATGCCGTCACGTGGGCCGAACGTAAACTCCATTCTGTCACTAGAACCTATGCACTTTATTCAATTAATATGTTAAGAGTTTATGACTGCCTCGGTGGCGCAGTGGTTAGAGGGTCGCACTTTAAAGCGACGGCTGCGCAAGAGGTCCCGGGTTCGATCCCCGGGTCGGGCCAAAAATTTGTACCTAAGTTTTCGGCAAGAAATTCTTAGTGGTAGCCCGGAATCTGGAAGTTGGCGGTCTTGCACCCCCGTGCCTCGGAAAGCACGTTAAGCTGTTGGTCCTGCGCTTGATCCCTCTCCGGTCGTGTCATTAGTGTCCCATCGGATTATGAGGGCAAGGGAATAGAGAGTGCACTTGTGTTTGCGCACACACTTGAGCACTATAATATATCCTGCGTACGTGGCTGATCGTTGAGATTGGCCGCCGTAGCCGTAATCGGTTGGATGATTATTATGTTAAGAGTCGAGTGATTTATATTATATGTATTTCAAAAGAATTAATGATGAATATGACAAGGTTTGAAAGAGATATGATATAGTTGATATTTTTATAGCAATCTTATGCAATTTATTCTTAAGTATATAACACACTCAAAAATTTCATCTCGTGTTCAGGTGGGACACGAACCCACACCTTCCACAATCCGGGTGAATGTTCTACCAATTAGACCACTAAACGCGTTATTAAGCCATGTAGGTTGTAGGTAAGATTAGGATTTAGGTTTCATATTGATAACTCATGGTTATTTTTGTGTGACATACGGTATGTTAATTTAAATAATCAATGCTCAAGTTTTCAATATTCGTAATCGAACGTGACGTTATTTAAAAATAAAATGAACAAAAAATCCTAAACTCAATATTTTTAGTTCATTAAATAACTTTATAATACCATCTTTAAAAAAATGGCAACTATTAACTTTTTTCTTAGTTTAGTGTTCTTCTTTAAGTATCATAATTTTTTTTCCATGCACGGGACATTTAAATCGGAGTCTGAAAATACATAGAACTTTGCCGGTCTCCTTTGTCAAATAATTTCCTTAATAATTTTTATAAAATTAAAAATGCACAAGTTATCGTGTAAAATTTACAATTCTTACATTAAAAATGCGGAGATTCTATGCTCGCAACGCTGCAGCGTTGCAAACTCTACCTATTAGGAAAAAATATTTAACTAAATTCAAATCCTTATTAAATACTTTAATAAATTACTAGTATTACTATAATTATTAAGTATACGATGTACTACTTATGTAAGCATAGCGGCATTAGTGGCATTAAATTTCTTGATTGATGAAAATTAGAAAAATCTATGTATTTATTCACACTCGCAATGATACACGGTGGCCTTAAACCATAGACACCAGAATTCATTATATTCATATCTAAACTATTCGATTAGCATATTAGTTCTATCCAAAGAGCATATAATCGTTTGGTTTTATCGTAATGGACTGTGAAGCTACCAGCCAGGGAAGTTCATTTAACTTTATTTATTATACTAACTCGGAATTAACAGTAGATAAAAAACATACATTTAAAGGTGTAGGTAAAGTGAAAGGTTTGAAGTGAAAATGAAAGGAAAAATTAAACTACCCATACACCCTTCGTATGGGTAGTTTAATTTATTAATGTATTTTATGTATTTTAATTTAATTGAATTTTAATTTAATTGAATTTTAATGTAATTTTAAGTTAATTTAATATTGAACATTTAATATTGATTCTGAAAGATTCTGGGACCAACCAAAGGAGAAGATGGGTGCTGGAGGCACAGGTTCAACCAGGAGATCGAAGACCTGATAGCCGGGCCGAACATCATCGGGGAAATAACATCATCCCGACTGCGCTGGCTCGGACACGTGGAGAGGATGGGAGAGGCTCGTGCAGCCAAAAGAGCCTAACTGGGATCAATGGGGTGACGTCCAGTGGGTCGTCCGAGATACCGCTGGAGGGATGAAGTCGCCAAGGACCTCAAAGCACTCAACGTGCATGATTGGGCGGCAATGGCACAGGACGGCAAAAAAAGGCGAACTTTGACGTCGGAGGCCAAGACCCACTTTGGATCACTGAGCCAGCGTAGTAATATTGATTAGTAATAATTAGTACGTACGACTAACATAGCTCGTAATTTAACATTGTTACTAAACTTATATGAACTCTGTGGTCTGAAATAAAGCTTTATTAATTAATTAATAATATATCTGTGGAATACCAAATCGCTGAGTCTATACTCAGCCATTGCTTGGGCGTCCGGAGCACCTGCGATGGGACTATAATGCAGGAATTGGAGGTTGGTAATTATAATAAAATACCTGTCGTACAGAATTCACGACTGAATGTTTATCCCTGTCACACGCGCTATGCTGACTATAATGAATGAACAATGATCATGGTTACACCAACTGAATCATGTTTACACGTTTCAGAAACCATCATCATCATCATTTCAGCCAATAGACGTCCACTGCTGGACATAGGCCTCCCCCAATTTTCTCCACACAGATCGGTTCTGTGCCGCCCGCATAAAATGGATTCCCGCGATCTTCATCAGATCGTCGGTCCACCTTGTAGGAGGCCTGCCACGGCTGCGACTACCTGTACGTGGCCTCCAATCGAGTACCTTTCCTCCCCAACGGCCGTCTGTTCTCCTCGCTATGTGTCCTGCCCATTGCCACTTGAGGCATGCAATCCTTTGGGTTATGTATGTGACCTTAGTTCTCCTGCGGATCTCATTATTTCTGATACGAGCCCTCTCCATTGCTCTCTGGGTGACTTTGAGCCTCCTTAATCGGCACATTGTATGTGGCCATTGCCAGTGCTGACATACGCGCAGAAATCATTTTGGTATTAACTTTAGTATCGGTAGTCTTTATGCGTATCAAAATAGGTGCAATATTTTTTCTTAAATAGCCAACTAAGTTAATCAACGACTCTGAGTGTGGCAGTGAGTTACGTGCCGCGGCCTGTACTGATACGGTTTTCGCATAAGGTGATTTGCCTTAAACAGCCAAGCCGTCTGCCAGCCGTCTATAAAAAGAATCTTAAAAACACTTGCGGCCATTGAGTGGGCTTGGGTCAACAGTCGCATTCAGGTGTGTGTACCTACGTGTTCTATAATTGAAAACTCCCGCGCATACTGTTTTAGGGTTCCTTTTTTTTAACAGAAAGGGACATACTTTGATCGTCTTGCATAATATTTGAATAACAATTTTATTGAAATCATTTTATTTACTTCCTAAGAGCGATGGAAGCTCAGTGGTTAACAAGGCGCCTTCCATACGGGGGGGTCATGGTTTGAATCCGCGTTTAAAGGTTGGCAGCGCACTTGTGACTCCACTGGTGTCGCGGGTGTCCATGTGATCCGTCTGTTCGTCTGCCTACCTATTACATAAAAATAAATTGGAAAAAAAAACAATTAGCAAAAACCTAAGGTATTTTGTTTTTTACAATGTTATGTAATAAAAAATCTTTTAACTCAAAACCTAAGCCTTTGGTGAAATTTAAAAACTAATTACTATCCGTCGGGAATTTCTAAAGTCATTATTACAGGTAAGTTTTTTACTGTTAAAATCAGATCATCTAAGGCCTGACAACCGATGCCATTTTAGGTTCCGTAGGACGCGACCAAATCCATTTGACGTCGGTGGTCTTCTCAAAAATACCAATATTTATTTTAAAAATTTATTATTTCATTCAAATAGATTACATGGCGATGACATACATACAATTTAAATGAATTTACTACTTATTAATGCGTGATGTCACTCAACTGGCAAAGGGCAGGGCACCTGGCTCGTCGAGGTGACGGTAAATGGAGCCAATCCATAACACACTGGTGGCCAAGGCAAGGGAAACGAAAAAGAGGACGCCCGTTAACCACATGGGATGAGGACATAGACAGAGCGGTGGGTAAGACCTGGATGAGGCTGGCACAGGACCGGTGCGAGTGGCGAGCACAGGAGGAGGCCTATACCTTGCAGTGGGATCGAAATACAGGCTGATGATGATGATGATGACTACTTATTGCGTTCTCTGCCAGGCAACAAATATACATCTATGTATTTATAGAGCCTTTTTTTTATATGAGAGGTGGCAGACGAGCAGACGGATCACCTGATGGTAAGCAATTCCGCCGCCCATGGACACCCGCAACACCAGTGGAGTCACATGTGCCCGGGATACGATTAGATGTTTTTGGTTTTAAGGGTACCCATCATGATCGTCACCTTGCTACATGTGGGGGCATGGTAGCGTGTGGGGTGCTTACTAAAGCAAAACTACATAGAGTGTCCATCTCAGCACGGTCGCACAATTGAGGAAACACAATCGAGGAAAACCTACAACTGGAACAGAACCTTCATCAGTTCCGTCGTCGCTCCACACTGGAGCGCTTCACGTAATAACATGAAGGCTTCGGTCCTGCTTTAAACTAACAATACGGAACCTTCTTACTACAATGGCAGCAGCGCTCGGTTTATGTGCAGTACCTTCTTCTTCGTCTTCATCATCAGCATTCTTTCGCCCATCGTTGGACATATGCCTCTCCGAAGCATCCCAACTCGGCGCGGTTATCAGTATTCCTGGTCCATAGGATGCCTGCGTGACTTCTTAGATCATCCCATCTGGCTGGTGGTCTGCCTACGCTTCTCCTACCCATACGCGGCCTTCAGGCCAAACACACACCTACTCCATCTCCATAAGTGGCCGGCTCATGCCCACTTGAACTTAGCGGCCGGATAGCCTACATCCACTACTCTAGTAGTGCAGTACCTACCTACATTCAAACGCAAAATCTACTCCCTTAGGGTTGTACAGTCATGGGCGTAGCTATATTGTCACATCCCGTGATGCTCCCCCTCCTCAGTCAGTCCGTCCCTCGTTGTTGAAGGTCGTGAAGTTTGCGTACGTCTTCCTACCACCTGTTGTGGTCTTCTGCACCGTGGAGTATTGCGCTCATTGTCATTTTTGCGCTTTCGGACACCTGGTA
This sequence comes from Marasmia exigua, assembly GCA_019059595.1. NCBI lineage: Eukaryota > Metazoa > Arthropoda > Insecta > Lepidoptera > Crambidae > Marasmia > Marasmia exigua. The sequence goes on from CM032482.1 coordinate 17,261,096, forward strand.
TTGGACCAGGGTTATATCACTTAGTACTTCGACCCTTACTATGGGAAAAATACTTTAGCGTGTTTCGTTAGATGGAGCAGATGGAGCTTGAAATCAAGCAGGTGGTTCGGCGTTGATCCGGTAGATGTCACTATGCATTTTTACATCGCGCTAGTAAAGCGTGTTTCCGAAATAATGACCTCCTGCCGCCGACCCACAGTGAGTAATTTTAATAAGAACGGGAAATACTCCAAAGATCCATAAAATATTGTGAATTTTATTAATTAGCTTAAATATGATTTCTGATCCGAAGATGGTTGTTATACATGGCCGTTGAGTATTGATCATTTTCCTCCAGGTGGCGCTAGCTCTGGCTAGTCGACTGATGCCTCTATCTCAGTACGCACCCTTAGTAAAATACCGACCTAACTCAAAATTTTAATATAGATGCTAAGTGAAAATAGTATCGGCTAAAATCCAGGGATGAAAGGTCATCTAACAACAATTTTGAGTTAAGTAAATAGGTACACTCATATATGAACACGAGATGAAATTTGAAGTGCGTTATTTACTCAAGACTACTCAAGAATAAATAGCAAAGAATTGCTATAAAAATATCAACAATTTTGAGTTAGGGCGGTATTTTACTAAGGGTGCATAAGTTACTCTATGTATTGGACTCCCGCGATGCTACTTAAATCATAGATTTAGGCCTACTCACGGAACCATCAATCAAGTATCCAACCAGTCTTTGCCAGTTTTTGCCCGCTCTTTGTTTGATGATCCGAATACTTTAATTACCAGTTCGACTGATGATCGTTTCGGAGAACTTAATTAGCAAAAACCAATTGTTAGACCATTCTCATTCTAATACTGGTCAATGGATGGCATGACTAATGATCCCTATTTTTGGTAGTGGCCTGATAAAGATGATTATCGTGAGCTGTTCAACATCTTCACTGTCAGATATAGGCCATCGTAATGTTTTATCTTCATAGATAGATACATATTTGCTCCTTGATACATATCTGTAGGAATAATGTTAGGTATATTCTAAATTAAATTGTATAAAGGCCTGTAAAGGTTGTGTAATAGCATATTAACCCCACTAGCGACAACAATCGATTTTAATTATTAACAACTAAACCAGATATCTTTTTAACAATTTCGAGACTACGATCTCTCGGAAAACACTTAAACTATTTATTTAATACGTACCTATACTTAACTTTTGAGTCTGTTTTTGCACTCGAAATTTTGATTAACGCCATAAGTGGCCGTTATTGGCGGTAATTCAAATTTCGAGTACAAAAGCAGACCCATAAGTTAAGAATAAGTATAAAATAAATAGTAGGTATAAGTGTTTTCCGAGAGATCATTGTCTCGAAATTGTTAAAAAGATATCCGGTTTAGTAGCTAACAATTAAAATCAATTGACCCTACCCGTCACCTTAAACCTCTAAAAAGATATCAACCATACCTAGCTTACACACAGTGTCACTATTTCCGTATCAAGTAAGTAGGTACCTCGTATATTTTTGCTCCAGTCACTTGGAAACCTCCTATAAATAAAATCATACACAATAGTACAATAAAGTGTCTAAAAACTATAAAAGGAACCGTTGGGCATCGTGTTTAGCTACAATTGCTCGTTCACGACAATGGTAGATGACTCAATAAGGTTCAAAGAGTCTCAACAATGTATAGTTATTATACTATTAGACTACCGTCCTCAAGCTGCCGTGTCAAAAGTTTGGGTTTTATTTTAGTTCCACTTTATTCCAATAGATGGGGCTAGGTGTCAATTACACCGCGCAAGCGTTTCGTATTTTCGAATTACCTCATAAGAATTTCCGCTGTCTGTATGATTCATCTCTCGCGCCACGGACCCGATGGTATGAGATTTCCGACGCCCATGGACGGACTCCCGCAATACCAATGGAGCACAAGTGCGCTGCCAAATTCAAAACTCCCTCCGGATTGGGCCTCCGATATACTCACTCGGCGAAACACACTGCGGGCGCTACTTCGCGCTGTTTTTTTATGAGGCCGTGTCACTCCGGTCGACTTGGCCCATTTATGATCGCCAAAGACACTCAAGAGAAGCTCTCCCACGATTAGCTATTGTCCGGAAGTATTTTTACCTATAGGGGTCCTATAGGGGTCGGGTACGTCTCTTGATCTTGTATCTACGATTGAACAACAGATCGTTCGAAATAAAAAAAAAATCTAAATTTCCCAATACTATCTTGTAATTTAATATAACATTCAATTATCCAACAGGGATTAGGCGCCGACTTCCATAAAACCTTTTCTCGAGTGTACTGTAATAAAATGTTATTTGAAGTGTATAAAGTGTTAAAAATATTATTTTACACTTTTTAGTTCGTGGTTTTTTTAAGCTTTTTATTTTGTGTCTTATTTTTTATACACGTCGAATTGAGAACCTCCTTTTTTTTGAAGTCGGTTAAAAAAAGATCGACCTTACACTACTTCTAGCATTATTTATTCATGTTACTTTTAGTCCTTTTTTTTATTTTTTTTTATGCTAGAGGCGGACAAACGAGCAAGCGAGTCACCTGATGGAAAGTAATCATCGCCGCCCATGAACATCTGCGAAATCAGAGAGATCGCTAATGTGTTGCCGGCCTTTTTTTTAAAAAAGAGTACGCTCTTCTCTTGAAGATCCCTAAGTCGTAGTCCTTTTTAGATTTTCGCTGCATTATACTTAAAATTAATCAAGACGGGGATTAACACGAAATTTATAATGAGATGCAACAATTTGTACTCAATTAGATACATACGAGTATTTGGCTTGAAGCGGACTGGCGATGCCTGCTGACGTCGTCTGCTCAGTACAATATAGATACAATGTTGTATCTCATAATAAAATTTCGTGTTAATCCCTGTCCTAATTAATTATAGTTACTTCTAGTCTTAATATTGAAGGTTGCATATTCGCATCGAATAGAAGTCCTTAAGTTACATGAATAATACATCCATAAGTCAAAGCATATTTGCCCATGCTTTGACTTATGGATGTAGCATAAGTCAAAGCATGGGCAAATATGTAACGGTTTTCCAAGCGGAAACTTACGCTATAATTGCTTGTGCACAGGAGATTGTAAACTGCAATGTTGTGGGGAAAACTGTTTACATTCTCAGTGACAGCCAAGCTGCGCTTAAGGCCCTGAATTCATACAGGGTAGACTCCAAGCTAGTTCTGAACTGTGTGAAGACTCTCAATAAACTTGGCAGACAGAACACGGTCAAGCTAGTATGGGTGCCAGGACATGTAGGGGTTCTCGGGAACGATGCAGCCGATGAACTGGCTCGTAAGGGCTCGGAACGGAGATTTGTTGGACCTGAGCCATTTGTGGGACTCTCCGCGAGTACCGTTAGGGCAGCTTTTGATGCACATGGCAATGAAAAACGAAACCTGGAGTGGCAAGCAACAGTTGGACTGGAGCACTCCAAAAAATTCATTGGAAATATGGCCACGGGATTCAACAGTAAGTTGTGGAGTGTCGATAAGGGCCAGATGCGTCTGCTCGTGGGAGCATTCACAGGACACTTTGGCACTAAAGACTTCCTGTGCAAAATGGGACTGGCCAGCAGCACTACCTGTAGAGCCTGTGGCGAACAGGACGAGTCCATATCACACCTGTTGTGTGAATGCGACGCGTTGGCAGGCATGAGAATGAGGCTGATGGGCTTAGCTTATCCTAGCCCAGAAGATTACAGGCTACTCCCCTTGAAGTGTATATTGCATCTAATGCAATATATTCACAGGGAGATAGTAGGAATATAGGGCAATGGGGATGACACAAAAGATCCCATTGGGTCGAAGTGTCGCTGGCTACTCCTAGTCAGCCCCCAATAGAAAGATAAGATAAGATACATGAATAATGGGCATAATTTCTGCTACACGATATGACATTCTCGCCAACAAAACCACACAGGCTTGTTCACTTTACTTTCCTGTAGTGAAATCATTTGAGTTGAGGTTACCGTGTGCACATGTATTCTGGCGAGGTAAGTATCACAGTAAAAATATTCCTAGTAGCAAAACATAAAATGCTCTGGAAACTTTCTCAACAGAAGCTCAAGGTTGCCAATACTGAGATAATGATGAGTAGGTAATTTTTACGTTAAGTTTGCTTATAGTTGTTTTCTTACCTTTTTGTAGCAAAAATCTGTGGGTTAATTAATGAAATAGAGGATTTGATTAATTAATCCACTGATTTTTGGTACACCAACCCTAATAAAGAAACGACGTTCCATATAATGTTCTCCAAACCGATATTTCGGTCATGGCGGCTAATCAAAGCGACAGCGGCAGACACAAGTGCGCTCTCTATTCCCGTACCCTCTTATTCCAATGGGACACTAGTGTGACACGGCCGAAGAGGCGCAGGACCAACGGCTAAACGTGCTTTCCGAGGCACGGGGGTACAAGACCGCCAACTTCTAGACTCCGGGGTAACACTGAGAATTTCTTAACAGAAAATCTCAGGTACAAATTTTGGCCCGACCCGGGGATCGAACCCGGGACCCTAGGCGCAACCGTCGCTTTAAAGTGCGACCCACTAACCATTGCGCCACCGAGGCAGTCATATATCTAGTTACTAAAATCTGTAAAAAAAATTTATATGTTCAACGTGTTGAACATTAAGATGAGAATCGGTTAAAGAAATTTGACAGATCTGTATACTTTGAAGTGGCATACCATTTGTGGCACGATCTCTACCTCAGCGTTGAACTTTGCGGGATAAGACACTGCAAATACTTCACACTGTGGTACTACAATGAGTAAATATGATTTATAGTCCTTTGACGTATATTACCAGCATCTGTACAAAGCTGATAATTTCTAGACATTATTACCTTAGCAGCCTGCTACCAGCAGTAATAGGCTGAAATAGTCATCCAGAGATCTAATATTATCAGTAATGGCGATTTAAAAGTCTAACTGCCGCACTCAGAGACGTCAAATTAAGTTTAATGGTTACTTAGGAAAATATATTGACACCTATTTCAATACGCATAGTCTTTCCATAATGGTCAATACGACAAAAAATAATTTTCCGAAATGAAAAAAACTATTTCTAGATTAGACTCATAGAAATTTATGAAAAATAATTTCAGAATTTTTAAACATTTTTTTATGGAGAAAAAAAAATAATATGTTTAAATCCTTCTGTGACGTTATCACTTGGCACGGCAAATTAATAACGCTTTTGCTCACGCTGATATAAAAAAAAAGTTAAATCTCTGATCATGACATGACAAGACAAAACAATGACAGTGACAGTAAGTAACTTAAGTCACCTAAACTTTTTTATTGAACATATAGCACCGACATCAATTGTGACGTTGAGCTTCAGGACTGCGTCATTTCCGGCATATTTATTAATAATAATAAAAAAATTATTTTAATAAAAACACACTTTTAATGAAAAATATGAGTCATCTTTTTGACCGTGTGAGAGCTACGTCTCGACATGAGTGGGTCGGCTCGACCGGAGTGATATCACGGCCTCACAGAAAACCGGCGTGAAGCAGCATAGTGCTTTCGCTGCGTGAGTGAGGGTACCGGAGGCCCAATCCGAGGGAAAGGGGGGGTTTAAAGGTTGACAGCGCACTTATGACTCCACTGGTGACCAGGGTGTCTATGGACGGCGGCAATCGCTTACCATCAGGTGACCCGTCTGCTCGTCTGCAACCTATCACATAAGAAAAAACCGGCCAAGTGCGAGTCGGACTCGCAAGTAAATAAAAAAGTATATACTCAGGTTTTATATATGGAAGGTAAATTGCGGTTTACGGTTTATTACGTATTAAAAAAAAACTACTCACTATATCTAGTTCAAACCAATTTTCATTGTTGGTTTTCATATCATATATTTTTTTTAGTTTTATAATTCATTTATTATAGAAGTTAGAGGGGGGGGGGGGGGGACACAATTTACCACTTTGGGAGCGTCTCTTTGCAAAGTATTGTGATTAGAAAAAAATGATGTTATAAACCTCAACATCATTTTTAAACCTATATATACCTTACACGTATTGGTTTGATAAAAAAAAATTGAGTTTCAGTATCAAGTATGGAAACTTTTGGGGAAGAAGATATTCCAATTTTTGTGTAAAAATCGTAATGCGGTTAACAAAATACATCTATTTACCAAGTTTCAATAGTATAGTTCTTATAGTTTCGGAGAAAAGTGGCTGTGACATACGGACGGACGGACAGACATGACGAATCTATAAGGGTTCCGTTTTTTGCCATTTGGCTACGGAACCCTAAAAAAGGACAGCTGAGGAGCAAAATTAAAAGAAACAAGAGAAAGAAAAAATCAAGAGAGATAATATAATATGAGGACCACGTGAGATGAGAATTACGTTAGCATCGTAATGCACAGTCATTCAACTTTGGCGATATAAATATGCAGCCAATTCGTCTCAAGGTTATCGCGAGCCAGTTCGTGTATCGCTTTCATTTCAAACAAAGTTACGCTAGTTTATATTTTCTACTGTTTATATCTTAAAAATAACACTATTCACACGATAACACGATATAAAATTAGATGTACTCAGGGTTTTATTTTTACAGATACAGGTGTACCTATCTGTGGACATTTATATCCCTTTAACCACGTGTTCTACCAACAATTCTGAGCAATATTTGTTCTGCGACTTTTCGAAATTCGTCGAATTTTTTTTAACTCTCCATACAAAATGACCAAGTCACGTGACCGACTTTGTATGAAAAGTTGATAAATTTTTATGCGTCTTTCCAAAGTCATAGAACAAATGTTCATAATGTTTGAAAAAAGAACACGTGGTTATACGGATGTAAATGTTCACAGATACACCCTGTATGCCCATCGCCATTTTAGCTATTCCAGACTTCATCAGCAACCCACACTCGTCCACTGCTGGACATAGGTCTCCCCTAATGCACGCCACTGCTCCCAATTTTCGGCCACCCTCATCCAGCCCACACCAGCCAGCCTTCGAATGTCATCATCCCATCTTGTCGCAGGGCGTCCTACACTACGCTTACCGAGTCGCGGTCTCCACTCAAGGACTTTACGGCTCCAACGGCTGTCAGTTCTGCGGCTAATATGACCAGCCCACTGCCACTTCAGATTGCTAATTCGGTGGGCTATGTCGGTGACTCTGGTTCTCTATCGAATTACCTACATCATTTCTGATGCGGTCCTTCATTCCAGACTTATTTTGGTATTTTGGTCCTTTATTCCAGACTTATTCAAATAATTTCTATAGAGTCATATCGTTTCGAGGGAGGGAAGTAAACTGGCAATAGTACAGCAATACAAAGTACCGGGCCGTGATCTAGGGGTCCTGGGTTCGATTCCCGGGTCGAGCGAAAAGTATGTTTCGAATTTTTCGAACATAGCTCGGGTTTGTGATCTACAGTCCGCTTTTGGCAAGCGTGGTGATTAAGCCTAATCCAATCTTAGTAGCGTTAGGCTTAATTTCTATGCAGGGTTTTTAGCCTTTACTTTTACCCTACAGTGGGACAGTTTTAGACTGATACTTTACTTTTATATATAGGACTAGACTGCGCCCGCGGCGTTACTCACGCAGTTTTAGTCTTTATTACAAAAGTCTTCATTCAAAGTGCAAAGCCGTGCAATTGCCTCTTAGGGGTGGAAAATCCAAAAGTCACTTTTTTATTCAATACCGGTGCCCAAACATCAAATTTAAAATTCTAACTTTTAAACTATCTAATCCCCCATTTACCCGATCAAAGGGTGATTTTCCAAAAACGTTTAAGTGAATTACTTTTTATTTTAAGTACACGTATATATATATACAATTGTCACCCCCTTAAGGGTTGAATTTATAAAAATATTAAAAGAACGTGTTCTTGGTTTAAAATAATGAGAACGTATACAGCGTGTGTTGTAATGTAGCCTCTATGTTAAATAGGTACTGGCTATATTTCTATTAGTTTAATTGATATTCCATTTACTATTTTGTATCTAGACTTTTACTTTTCTATTGTCACTTCTTCCTTCCTTTCATCTTGTTGACAAGTAAACTTTTCAATCTTCAACAGTGTTTTTCTCTAATTTTATCACGTTATCAGCACGAAGCTTTACAAGCGAGCTAGCTGATAAGTATAATATTAGCTGTGTTGTTGTACTATGATTTTCACGAAAATATAGTTCGTCGAATCTCGAAAAAAAATTGTGCTACGTCATTGTGCAAAATGCAAGGTAGCGGGGATAGAGTGTCCCCAGGCACAAGCAGCAATGCAATGGGAATGGGAGCGATCCGTATGCTTTCCGGACGGGAAGGCTACAGTGCATGGAAGTTTAAGATGCGATTTTACTTACTGCATGAGCAGCTGTGGGAAGCTGTTGTGGGTTATCCTGATGGAGATGAAACCCCAGAGTCAACGAGAAAGCGTAAGGATGAATTAGCACTAGCCAAAATCTGCATGACTTTAGATGGAGGAGCCATCACTCATGTGAGGAGTGCGGAGAGTGCTAAGGCCGCTTGGACGTCGTTGCAAAACGCCTATGAAGATAAGGGCATGGGCAGAAGGTTAGCTTTAGAACGTAAGCTTTACCGATATTGTCTTGAAGAGTTTAATACTATCGAAGAGTATATAAATGCCGTTATAAGTACCGCTCAAGATCTCGCTGATATTGGTAAGAAAATCGAGGATTCTTCTTTGGCTGCGATACTATTGGGAGGTCTAACGCATAACTTCGATCCCTTGGTCATGGCTTTAGAAAATTGTAATGTTGAGGTTACCACGGTCATGGTAAAGGCAAAACTATTGAATGAGATGTCGAAAACCAAGCCTTATGATTGTGAGTCTGCGTTGCGTTCGAAGAAAGGTCAAATTATTCAACATAGTACCAAGACGAAGAAGAAGAAGGAGGTTGTATGTTTTGATTGTCACGTACGAGGTCATACTAAATACAATTGCCCCAATAAGTTGAAGAATAAGCATGATTCAACATCAATAACTGCCTTGGGAGTAAATGGTAATAAAGATACGTGGTACATCGACTCTGGAGCTACTTCTCATATGACTTCAAGGTCTGATTGGCTGACAGAACTCAAACCGCTGCATTCTGGCAAGGTGACCGTCGCTAGCGGAGAAGCGATTGATTCCGTGGGAATCGGAACAGTTTCAATCAGTACTAATAGTAGTATCGACAAGATTAGTGAAGTTGTACTTGTACCTAAATTGAACACTAATTTAATTTCGGTTAAGAAAGCAGTCGATAAAGGTTTATGTGTACTTTTTGATAATACTGGCTGTAATTTTTTTGATAGAGATTATTTCTCTTATAAAGGTAATCCTGTTTTACACGGTTCAGTACATGGCGGGCTTTATACATTAGATGTTAATATTAACAAAAATGTAGCTCTTGATGTGAATTCTGACTGTCATTCTGCAGATTCTCAAGTTCAGGCTGTTGATGTACGCACTAACCGTCTGTCTCAATTTCAGCTGTGGCACAAGCGGTTAGGTCATCTTTGCAGGTTTGACATGAATCTCCTAAGGAATGGACGTGCAGTTGGAATGGATTACTCAGCAGTGGATAAGGAGCCATGTATACCATGTGTTGAAGGGAAACAAGCAAGAAAACCCTTCACGGTAAGTGTGGATAAGCCTAAGAGTACAAATTCGTTATTGGAATTGATCCACAGCGATATTTGTGGACCTATGTCGGAAAATTCATTTCAAGGTAAGAAATATGCGTTATTCTTCATTGATGACTTTTCTCGACTTACTTTTGTTTATTTCTTGGCTTCTAAGACGGAAGTAAAAGCAAAATTTATCGCTTTTCAGTCTTTAGTCGAGCGCCAAACAGGAGCTAAAATTAAGGCATTAAGAACAGACTGCGGAACAGAGTATGTTAATGAACAGTTCTCTAGTTATTTACGTTCTAATGGTATTGTGCATCAAACCACAGTTCCACACAGTCCGCAACAAAATGGAGTATCGGAGCGTTCAAATAGAACGATTGTGGAAAAAGCGCGGTGTATGTTAGCTGGTGGTTTTCTTAGCAAAGCCTATTGGCAGGATGCTATAGAAGTGGCAACGTACCTGAAGAATCGATCCCCGCATAGAGCTCTAGATCGCCTTACTCCTTATGAGATATGGTTCGGCTCAAAACCCGATTTGAGTCACTTACGAGTGTTTGGCTGTAGAGCACTAGTACACATTCCAGATTGTCAAAGGAAAAAGTTGGATGTGAAGGCTAAACAGTACACTTTTGTTGGATATTCGGAAGATCCAGGTAATTATTACTTCCGAGATGCGAGCTATCCGAGAAGACTCTTAAAAGCTAGGGATGTTGTGTTCTTCGAAGATGCTTTCTCTGATTTGAAAGGTGATAATCCTGCAGGCCAGTTTCCTGTTGATCCCCCTGCAGTGATGGTATTCTCAAACAGGAATGAAGCGGAAGTTCAAAATCCCATTGCTGGTAGCTCTGGCACTTCTACTAAGGTGAACGTAGAAGTTGCACAAATCGATCCTGATCCAGAAGACCCTATTTCTGATGAAGAAATTCCCCACGATGAGGAGGATATTCTCGAAGAACAGGTTTCTACTGATGAACCTACTTTCCAAGGAAGGTATCCCTTAAGGAATCGATTAGCGAAAGATAAAGGTTTTGTGTCAGCAAGCTATAGTTTTGATGAGCCTGAAACCTTCAATCAAGCTATTCAATCAGAAGATAGAGACAAATGGATGGGTGCTATGAGAGATGAATATAGATCCCTCATTAATAATAAAACATGGATTTTGGTTGATAAACCTGATGGTCAAAAGATAATACCATGCAAGTGGGTATATAAGGTAAAGAAGGATGCAGAAGGTGCAGTTGCGAAATATAAAGCCCGGCTAGTAGCCAAAGGCTATAGCCAAACCGCTGGTGTGGATTATACAGAAACCTTTGCGCCAGTAATTCGCAATTCTTCGTTACGTATGATGTTTGCACTTGCAGCAAAATTAGGCCTCAAGATGCGACATTTAGACGTGGACACAGCGTTCCTAAACGGAGAATTGGAGGAGGATGTATATATGGTACAACCGCAAGGTTTTGAGAAACCAAGCCAACAGAATAAAGTTTGCCTACTCAAGAAAGCTTTGTACGGGCTGAAACAAGCGCCTCGTGCTTGGAACACAAAGCTAAATGAAACTCTTTCTGCGTTAGGTTTTAAACGGGCTCCTTCAGAACCATGTATTTATACCAAACTATTTGGAAAGGAACTAGTCATACTGGCAGTTTATGTTGACGACATAATTGTTTGTCATAAAGATGACAAATTGGCAGACGCTGTCAAATGTGATTTGCAAAAATATTTTGGTATTAAGGATTTGGGACTTTTAAACTATTATCTTGGTTTAAATGTTTCCCAAACAAAGAACTGTGTAAAAATTAATCAAAAAACGTTCATTTTAAATGTTCTTAAGAAGTTTAATATGGCAGACTGTAAATCTGCCCCTACTCCCTTACAAAAGGTGAAGTTGGAACCAAATAAGAGCGGTGAGTTGCATCCGTATCCATATCAATCACTCATTGGTAGTTTAATGTTTATATCTGTGAATACTCGCCCTGACATTGCCTATGCAACTAGCTATCTTAGCCAATTTCTTGCAAAGTTTGATAAACAACACTGGTTGGCTGCAAAAAGGGTGTTGCAGTACCTGAAAGGAACAGTAGATTACTGCATAACTTACAAGAGGGTTCCAGATTTCAGTCTGACTGGGTATGCAGACAGTGATTGGGCAAATGATCCCACTGACAGAAAGTCCTATACGGGTTTCTATTTCAGCTTATCCGGTGGAGCAATTAGCTGGGAATCGAAAAAACAGCCCACCGTTGCATTGTCATCAACGGAAGCAGAGTATATGGCCCTAACTTCAGCGGCTAAGGAAGCCACCTTCTTACAGAGGTTGATTCAGGAGGTAAGTGGCACCTCTCTGACTCCGGTTACCGTGCACAATGACAGTCAGAGTGCACATAAGATTGTACTTAATCCTATTCATCACAACAGGACTAAGCATATCGATACCCGTTTTCACTTCATAAGGGAAAAAGTCGCTGAAGGCACTATTTTAATTGAATATGTACCAACTAGTGACATGTGTGCCGATATGCTGACAAAGCCGTTAGGTAGGGTTGCGCATTCCAAATGTACTGTCGGTTTAGGGTTGTGCACTTGACATAGTTAGGTTATTTAGTCAACTATGGAATCTCAATTAAGGGCTGGTGTTGTAATGTAGCCTCTATGTTAAATAGGTACTGGCTATATTTCTATTAGTTTAATTGATATTCCATTTACTATTTTGTATCTAGACTTTTACTTTTCTATTGTCACTTCTTCCTTCCTTTCATCTTGTTGACAAGTAAACTTTTCAATCTTCAACAGTGTTTTTCTCTAATTTTATCAGCGTGTGTATTTTATACGGGCGAATAATTAATCCAGCTATAATATCTGATCCTACGAATCGTATTAGATAATCATTTCATTAAATTTTGTGGTTAATTAGGTATAATGATTTTTCTAAAGTGCAACCCAGCAGCAATGTATGCCGTCCAACTTTGTTTGACATGACAAGTGACATGAGTGTCATGACACTCGTATGACGTTTAGATACTTATGTCTACGTTAATTGATGTTATTAACTACCAGTGGATGCAATACATTGCGTGCTCAATTATTTTGTATGAAAAAAAAAGTACCTTAATTTCCTAAAGAAATGTATGTAAACAGGTTCCCTAGGTCCGATAGTAATCGCCATTAAAATATTCGCCCGTATCAAATAAACACGCTGTAGAGCTTTTCAAGATTCTTGCTTTTAAATGGCTTAACCCCCATACTGTCAATTCATCCCATATTTAACCCCCTTTAAGGGTTATTTTCAAAAAACGTTAAATGGGTTACTTTTTGTTTCAAATTATTAGTCTGAATACAAATTTTCACATTCCTAACATCAAATATGGCGGACTTTAATACAAACATTGAACTCCCATTTTACCCCCTTAAGGGTTGAATTTTCAAAAACTCCTTCTTAGTGCTCACTTTCACAAATTCCAAGTTTCTAGGGTCAGTAGTTTGGGCTGTGGGTGCATTCCTAGTCACTTAATCACATACCACGTTGTTATAAATCGTGATTTAAAGTTATTACCGTACTAAAGCTCATGTCATCCCGTTCCAATAACCAATGTTAAAACGGGCCGGGACGAATTTTGATCCGTGACTATCCTTACTTCGCGATTTGTAATATGGGGGTTAAAACCTTAGTCAATCAGGTTCTCCTTTTATATCATCATCATCATTATCATTTCACCCAATAGACGTCCACTGCTGGACATAGGCCTCCCACAATGTTCTCCACACAGATCGGACCTGTGGCGCCCGCATCCAATGGATTCCCGCGATCTTCCCCAGATCGTCGGTCCACCTTGATATATATATATATATATATATATATATATATATATATCAAGCTTATCCATAGCTCTACCGACGATTCTCAACAACTTTTGTTACGAGTTTTGGAACTTTGTAATTTTTTTAATCACTATTTAAGATGACCAAGTCATGTGACTGATTTTGTATCAAAATGTTCAGAAGACGTGGAACAAAAGTTGTTCATAATTATAAGTAGCACAAATTATGGTTAAAGGGACGTACCTAATGTAATCAAATATCCTGTTCAATCGAAATATTTATTGCAATCTTATGAGGACGGACTGCAAATACAATCATTCGATTGCAGATATTCACTCGAACATCGTATAGAAAGTGCTCTAATTCAGAATAAGAAGCTACAAGACACACTTCCTAGTTCAAATCTTATCTACCCCGACCACGAAGCAACATTACACTAGACTTAATCCTGAGAAATATTACCTCCATAGAAGTTCTGCGCCTCACTCCATCGATACTAGACTAGTAAGGTATAGGTTCCTAAATAAGTTGTGAACTAGTTCTCGAAATCAACTAGATGGCTATTTCATTACCCGAATACAGCAAAGCACTTGGCTTTGGCAAGAGTTAAGATTTTAGCAGTCTTTGTATGTACGTTTGTATATTGCGCCTGAACTCATCATCATCTTAGCGTCTTGTCCCGGTTGCGTGCTAAGCTGTTAACCCTATCCCCCCTTTGATCGGATTGGGCCTCCGATACCCTCACTCACACAGTGAAACACAGCACAGTGCTGCTTCACATCGGTTTTCTGTGTTGCCGTGTTATCACTCCAGTCGAGCCGGCCCATTCATGCCGAAGCGTGGCTCTCCCACGGTCAAAAAATAAGGTGACAATCGATTCACTGATACATCCAGGTTTTAAAGATTTATATTTTTTAGTTCAAAGCATCACCATGATATAATAGACACAGTGGGTCTAGTTCCCCTATTCACGGAATGCGAAAGTCGTTTCAAGAATTTAATAATTGCGAGCTAGATATACACAATGCGCGGCTAGAAATTAGCGGGACCTTATACTTATGTATGTTCTGATAATATTATGTCGACTTAACTGACAGATGCAATGTGATTTTTCTATACATTTAGCATCTGTGATCCTTATCACAGATGCTAAATGTATAGAAAAATCAATCAAGTCAATTCTACATTTTGACCCCTTGATCAAAATGTAGAATTGACTCCTGTCAGCTTAGTCCACTATAGTAGAGTTGCTCATTTAGGGGAATTAAATGGGTAGTTCACTTTAGAACTTACTACTGGAACTGATTAGATGGGTGAGTCCTTTAACTTCAAATTATTGAAATGATGACATAATAATAACATTGTATTAAAATTTTTGGCGATTATAAAGAGTAACTGGCGAGTTTCTTGTCGGATTTACTCGTCAGAATCAACTTTCCGACGCCGGTGGTAGAATCACATTAATTGTTTTGTTCATTTCT
>CM032482.1:17276113-17290394 GCA_019059595.1 Marasmia exigua
AAGGTTTGCTGAGAGGTTGTAACCCCGAAATTGTTTAAAATAGATCCGGGTTAGTAGCTAAAAATTAAAATCGATTGGCGTCGCTAGTGTGCCCTACCCGTCACCTCAAGGTGATACGAAGTTGATCAAGGTGCCAGGTTTCGCCCTTTTGTTGCGATTAAATAAAAGAAGTTGG
This sequence comes from Marasmia exigua, assembly GCA_019059595.1. NCBI lineage: Eukaryota > Metazoa > Arthropoda > Insecta > Lepidoptera > Crambidae > Marasmia > Marasmia exigua. The sequence continues at coordinate 17,276,289 of CM032482.1, forward strand.
GTTTATCTGAGTTTTTCTTTATTCCTTCTTTCCTTCAACTTAGTACGTACAATCAGAGAGCAGAGACAGAAAAACGGATGTCACAAAAAGTAATGTTGCCAACCACAAAATTATTACCTATTATGTTATGTGACAGATGGTTAGTGTTGCCATAGACATATTATTTTATTGCTATTTTTAACACTTTTTAAACCCATGACTCCCCACTTAAGGACGATAAGGGAAAACCGCTGGGGTGTAGTCGGTATGTAGGCCGGCTTCTCGTTAGGAGAAACCACCGCCATATGAAAGCCCGAAATATCCCCAGCAGTAGGATAAGGTCCATTCTTCAAAAAGAGGGGTAGGGTGCATTAGTAATATACCTTTATAACAGTACACTTGATCTCGAAAAGGTGTTACCGAAGTCGGCGCCCAAGACTATCTTGTAATACTTCATTCAATTATTCAACAGGCGCCGACTTCAATAACACCTCTTCTCGAGTGTACTGTTATAAAATGTTACTTAAAGTGTAGGCATGTAGTGTTAATAATGTTATTTTACACTTTTTAGTTCGTGGTTTTTGAAGGCGGTTTTTTTTGTAAAAATTTCTACCCCCTTTCCCCCCACCCCCGCCAATAACCATCAGCCAAATTGTGAATACGGTATTGAAAGAATTATCTTTTAACTCCTAACCATTGAGGAGTTGACCTTCCATCATCAGCTGACCCAAAAAATAATACAAACAGGCGTAAATACTGTTGCAGCTTTGATAAAAAATACAAAAACTTTTCATGTGCCTATAACATTTGAGGGTCGCCCTCGATTTCTCTAGGATCCCTTCATCACATCCTAACATGATTAACATGGGACTAATTTGGAATTGTGTTCTATCAAATAAAAAAAAAAATATGCAAATCGGTCAAGATTTGGTGGAGAAATCGGTGAACATACATAAAAAAAAATAATTTAAAAAACATACAGTCGAACATAGAACCTCCTCCTTTTTTGAAGTCGGTAAAATGAAGGGATGGATCTGGGTACAAAGTCAAATGAAAGTTTGAAGTATTGATGATGACTTGATGACCGTGTAGTACCTACCTACAATTTTAAGGGTGATTTTAGGGGAGGGGAGAGGAGGGGAAGGGGAATCCAGAATAGTATTGTTTAATGTGATATGGTAGGCAAGCAGACCTATAACCTGATAGTACGCAACACTAGTGGAGTCACACATCATCATCATCAGCCTATCGCAGTCCACTGCTGGACGTCGGCCTCTCCAATTGTTCGCCACCGTGATCTATCCATGGCTTCTCGCATCCAGCTCTTGCCAGCCATCCTGCGCAGATCGTCCCCCCACCTAGCCAGAGGGCGCCCTACATTACGTTTGCCAAGAAGCGGTCTCCAGTCTAGAACTCGTTTATCCCATCGGTTGGAGTCTCACGTGCGCATCTTATCTTTAAACTCCCCTTCATCCCGGCTTCCGATGCTAACGCTCACTAGACAAAACTCAGCAGCAATTTTCTTCACAAGATTAAAACCATGTCCATCGGGTAAGTGTCTTTTACCCAAAGGTTGCCTGGAAGAGATCGATCATAGTGAAATGCCGCCTTCGTTGTACACATCCTGTAATATCTAGTTTTTAAGTTTTCATACTTTATTTTGAGAGCAATAAAAGTATATTCATTCATACATTCATTCATGTCTGTTTCAATCCGAAACTCAGGTTCTACTTTTAATTAACAGTCCCACATGCAGTGACCACGCGATAAATAGATTTCGATACAAACCCGATTGAATCCGTGAGCGGAGCGAGCAGAGCGAGCACTAAGATTAGTGCCGGCACAGTCGTCCGTCAGAATTATATTAAGGCCGCAAACACGATGGGACTTACTGGGAATTAGCGATTCTCGCTTCCTACTCTCACGGTAGGGTTGTCAGTTTCCATGCGAAAAAATAAACGTTTAAAAAACCATTATTCTACTAGTTTTCTGGATATCTTCAAGGCAAGAGAAAGGCATTTTCTAGACAAATATGAATATAGTTGACTTTAAGCATTGTAGAAATCAATAAATGAAGATTTTTTTTATATAATTATATTTATTTTTTATAAATATAAATATAAAAATATGTTTGTACTGTGTGGGGATCGAACCCGCAACCCTTGCACCAGAGGCAGCGTTCACTACCGCTGTTCCAAACGGGTCGTCTTCCTTTTATACATCAACACAATGATACATCACACAGTCATTATTGTGTTAGTATGATTGTTTAATAAAAAAAAAATTAACAGAAAAATTTATCATTATGATTTACTGGTCACTATAGAACAATGGACAATACGACAAAATATCATTTTCCGAAATGAAAAATACTATTTCTAGATTAGACTCATAGAAATTTGAGAAAAATAATTTCAGAATTCTTAGACATATACATATTTATGGAGAAAAAAAATTAAGTGTAATAATCCTCATGTGACGTCATCACTCGGCATGACAAATTACTAACGCTTCTGCTCACGCTAAATAAAAAAAAAACTATAATTTTTATTATAGCTCTACCCGAAGATAATTCGCCGATGTCAAGTAACTTATTGAGAATAAGTAGGTAGTCAACAGTCGAAGTCAGTCAAAGTCACAGTCACTCAATAAAACGCCGGTGTTTCAGCGGATATCACTCTAAAAGCAATCGCAGGTTTTAAGACTCTATGAGGTCCAAGCATGTTGTCACGAAACAACAAAAACAATGACAGTGACAGTAAATAATTTAAGTCACCTAAACTTTTTTATTGGACATATAGCACCGACATCACAATACGTTGAGCCTCAGGACTGCGTCATCAATAATTTAAAGAATAAATATTTTAATAAAAACACACTTTTAATGATTACTAAAAATATGGGTCATCTTTTTTCTCTTTTTTTATTCGAAAAGTGTATAAAAATGCTAATATATTTTTTGTCGTATTGTCATTTAGTACTTTGACAACTGGAACCCAATTCTCGGGCTTGTGACATTTATTTTCAAACGACATATATCACTAAAACATAGTTTTTTTGTATGGTTTTCTGGTGATATCCGCTATGTTTTCTAAATATCACGAGCACGAGAATTGGGCTAATGTGCGTCGGGGTGTCATTAATTTTGTATTTATTATATTGGCATTTCCCTCTATTTTCTGATATTCGTAATACAGCGTTTGTACTATTTCGTAAGTAATCAGTCAGGCTTAATGTATATGTTTTTTTTATGCTAGAGGCGGACAAACGAGCAAGCGAGTCACCTGATGGAAAGTAATCATTGCCGCTCATGAACATCCGCGAAATCAGAGAGATCGCTAATGTGTTGCCGGCCTTTTTAAAAATAGTACGCTCTTCTCTTTAAGGTTCCTAAGTCGTAGACGTCCGGAAATACTCCTGCAGCCAAACTGTTCCACAGAACTGAGGAACGTGGTAGAAAGTTCTACGACGGCGACTAACTAACTGAGATATGTTGTATGAATTTACTTATTTGATAATTAAATACAATCTGATTAATTCCAAGAGCTGAGATTAGTGCTTACTCAGTCAAACGACTATCAGACAAATTAATAATTAATTATAAGGACCACAAATACAGTCAGACTGACTGGGTAGTCCGTACTACGATACGTTTGAAGGATTACATTATTATTATGTACAGATGGATCAAGCGCATCTATACTATTTATATAGCTTAAAGCCCAGTTAAGTCGGTTTAAGATGGGCTGACGACATAGACAGAGCGGTGAGTAAGACTTGGATGAGGCTGGCACAGGACCGTTGCGAGCGGGGAATCAGGTGCATCTATCTCCTCGAGTGGCCCTGTTGGTAATCAGTTCTGTCATGATTCCAACTTCAATTGGAAGAAACGGCAGAAACGGTTACCGCGGGGCACGGTTTTTCCTGGGCAATGGCGGGTAGTAATTTGTCTGTTAGCCGAAGAATGCACAACCGACGGACCGGCCCTGGCGTGCGACCGCACCGAAGCGCACTTCGCTACAGGGCCTACATTGGAGGACCGGCGTCTTCGCGTCGATCCCTGACGATGCACTAGGGCCCGTGAAAGCGGGTTAAACCATCGCACAGCGGGGTTGCTGGCGCCTTTTTTGTCTTTGGACCTGGGGATGCTGTGTCCGGCTCCGCCCGCGCGGGTTGCGCGGTGGTTTTCCGGCGGGGCACTTTGACGTCGGCATCTCCCCCAAATTGGAGCGGCTTCGGGCGCAGTGGCCGCAAGGCCCACGTTTTGGAACCTGCGCTGCAAGTTTGCAGCCAGTGGATTGCGGTGGAAGGTCGGAGTTTTTCTACGTCGCGGATTTTCGGAGCCAACGGAGTCGGTTTCTGCGACGCGTTATTGTTTTGAAAGCCTGCGGGTTTGTCCTTAACTCGCACTGTACTGCAATCAGCAGTGTATTTGCGGCGAGGGGTGTCCATAGTTCTCTTTTTGGTGGTACTTGCACTGCAGCTAGCAGTGTGGGTGCTACCCGGGAGGTTGAGCGGGAGAGAGGCTCAGCTGGCTGCCCTGACCGGGCGACGGATGAAGCCTCCCTGGCAGTCCTCACCCGGGTCTGAATGTTTCCTGCGCGAGGGATGAAAACGCCCCAGTGTTTTTATTGGGTATGCCTCCGGACTGTCCCTGAATAGCAGAGACGTAACCTGGAGGAGAGCCCCTCTCAGCGTGCATAAAGTGCATTTACACTGGGTCATAAAAAAAAGGACCGTTGCTAGTGGCGAGCACAGGACGAGGCCTATAATATACTGCAGTGGGATCATAATATTGACTGATGATGATGATGATGAATTCTTCAAACAGCGGCAATGCTTATAGGTAATTCGAAAACTCGAAACGCTCACGCTATGTAATCGATACTACATACTCAATATTTTTATTGCGATCATCATCATCATTTCAGATAATAAACATCTCTATTGATACAAAATGGAAATAATGTCCCAAAATGAAGTGAGGGTATATCTCACTAGTTTTTAATAAAAGTTATAAATGTAAGAATGAATTGTGTGTGTTTAGTTGTTTTTTTATTTTGATGCGACTGGCTGAAATCATTAAAAAACAAAAAAATAACGAGTACAACTCAAATGGCGATCGCCGGGCGATGACGCGGTTAGGACAAGCTTGCAAATAAAAGATATAAAATTAATTCAGAGGAGGTTCAAGGGTAGGTTTACCCTTGAAACCATCATATGAGGTCCTTAAATACATAAAATCACCCTACCCCTACCCAAAAAATAATAATAATAATAAATAAGGAGGGATTATAATATTTATGTGGATCTTCGCTAACATCACAATCGCGGAAGCGAGCCGCGCGCGAACAGCGTCGGCGCGGATCGTGCGCCGCTGGGTGGGCCAAAACGTGGCAACTTGGCCCTGGAGGGGCTTTACCATGCGCGCTACACTACTCCTCCTCCAACTCACATAATCGTCCCGATGGGGGGTGGCAACGTTGCGCGCGTAACGAAGGGGTAGATACAGGGGAAATTACGTATGCGATTACGTTTTCGCAGGGCGACCACGCAACGCCGGGGACTGAAACAAGGCTCAAAGTAAGTTTCGTTTGCGACACAAGGAGTGATGTGTCTGACACATGGAAAACGGACCTATCACCTTACGGTGCGTAGGGATTTCAAGTGGCGACCCCAGCGCCCGGGCGAGAGTTGGTGCTCTGCTTGATAGAGCAGACAAACTATCATCAGTGCAGTTAGTCTCCCCAGGCAGCGTTGTGGCGCGCGAATGGGGTACAATGACGTCCCTTGGGTCCATATTCCCCGAAGAATGTCGATCAGGCCCCTCTCACGGCTTGCCTTTATGGCCGGCTGGGGTGGACCCCAGCAGGGGCTGCAGGACTGTTTCACCTCTGGCTTGCCTTCACCAGCCGGCCAGAGTGGGATGTCAGAGCTATATGCTCGCAGGGTGGAAGTGAAAAGATGCAGTAGACACGTCGCGAAGTTGGCCACAGTGTCTGTCACCCACAGACACTTGGGTAGCAAAGCGGTGTACACCTCTCGGCACCCTGAGATGCTCACACCAATGTTGCCCGCCTTGATATCTGGTAGCTAGCTTTTGCTTGGCTTCCTGGTAGTTATTATAGGGGGCCCCATCTACGGTATGTGGCAAGTCACCACCTGCCCATTTTTTCGTGATTTTTATCATTTGATCGGGGCAGGGTGCCTTAAGTCTCTCCAGTAGTAAGTTACCGGTGTCACACTACACCCTCAAGCCAATAGCCCAGGTAATTGTGGTTTTCCATTATTTTGCAATATTCTTAATGCCAACGGGGAAGTGTCCTTGCTACACTCTGTAGTGTATACAGGATAGTCGCCGGCTGGTGTCAGATCACATTTTAGTAAAACTGTTCAATTGAACGGGCCTCTACGTGTTGGCTTCGGGGGCCCCCACGCCACGCCTTCCAAAAGGTCGGAACATAATTGCCCGTGGTTATGGAACAACGACAAAACATAATAATTAATAATGAGCAGTACATTTTATTAACATTAACCATGCACGACTGCCTAAATAAGGCTTGTTATGTAATTTAATTTGGTTTAATTTTAATCGCGGAGCAAATATCAAAAATAATTGTAACACTTAAGAAACAAGCACAATAAAGGCACGGAACCAGTGTTCCGTGGGAATTCATTAGAATTAAAAAAAATCATTACAAAATGGTACTACAGATAAAAATAGTTCAGCTAAGGTTTTCGATATAAATATACTCTCAATCCGATTCGATCTCTTCTCAGGAAAATTCGTCCTGTGATTAATGTCAATTCCCTAGGGTGCCTCTAAATTGTTTAAATTTGTGTGTTCGTTGATTTTTAAATCATTAAAGTACAAAAGGAAGTTTTCTTACTTTGGAGTCAAGCTCTCATGTCGATGAATGTGGTCCTACTACAAATGTTTTATAACATTCATGGGTTTTAATGAGAGCTTTTGATAAATTGGTTAATAACAATTTATTGCCTACTTTAGAGTAGGCATTACATTACTTTGGAATAGAAAAAAGTTTAATGCACGAAGACCTCTACAGCATAAGATATTTTGAGAATGATTACACGAACCAACATTGACAGCAAGCAACAATATCTAAAAATAACCGCGATGTCGAGCAAATTCAATCGTATGATTTACTCTTTCACGGGTCGGACAATCGATCACTGGACATCATCATCATCACCCAGCACACAGACATTTAAGTCCCCAGGCTGGGGACGGGCCTCCTCAATCACATGGAGGGGTAATTGCCATACTCCACCATCGCTTGGCAGAGGGTGCGAGGGTTTTGATTATAAATGCAGAGTTTTCCTTCTTCGGGTGCTGATGCTCATCGCAGCAGCTGTACCCTTAGTCGCCTTTTAACGACACTCGGTAAGAGTGAAGGGTCGGCACTATTCTATTCTGCCGGGCGAACACACGGGCCACATCCGGATCACCCCCCTCTCTAAGTATTATTAGGTGATGCAATGATTCAGTTCCAAAATAAGTTAAGTCTTTAGCAGTTGCTAAAAGAACTTACAGGTGAAAACTCACAGTTCGTGAGGTTCACAACAAGGCAATTAGTGAAAAATGAAAAAATATCTCCTTTGGCAACTGGTTGAGTAGCAAGAATGTTAGTTCATCTTCGGCAACTGGTTGTGAATCTTAGTTGCCAATGTGGCCGGAGGGGACGAAACTAGCGTCGCTAATAGATTCGTATAAAGGTGACGGGAAGGCCACACTAACGACGCCAATCTCATATCAAAATTTTAATTATTAGCTACTAAACCGGATCTATTTTAAACAATTTCGAGGTTACCGGATCTATTTTAAACAAACACTTATACTATTTATTGCACATATGCGAATAATTGATTCACGCCAGAAGCGACCACTATTGGCGTCAATCAATTTTTCGCGTGCAAAAACGGACCGAACATTTGTGCATGGTTATTTAATAAATAGTATAAGTGTTTGCCGAGAGGTTGTAACCCCTGAAATTATTTAAAATAGATTTAGTTTATAGCTAAAAAATTAAATCGATTGGCGTCGCTAGTGTGCCCTACCCGTCACCTTAAGTGTGGCAATTATTATGAGAAATATTTAAAAAAATTACAACATTGAATCCATAAAGGGAAGTATTAAGAATTTTTTGAAACTTTGTCATAATTTCTTCATACAAGTAACCATTTTTTTCGGTAATTGCTAAAAGTGGACACTTTAGGCAATAATAAGAATTTTGGTTCCATCTTCTTGTGTAATATTATGTGTGACGTAAATAGCATTAAAAAAATATGAAATTAATTTTGCCACAACCCTGACTTTTCAACCAATCAGAAACAAAGAACATTAGCAAAACAAGGACATGCCTCGATATCGGAGACTTATCTGCCATTACCAATGGAAATATTGTTATTAATGGCTACACAAATATTCATTAAAATTGGTTTTAGGAAAATGTACGGGATTACTCGGCTGTTTGGAAAGGGATTTTAAAACATCGGAATTTTAAATGGCGTAAATATTTTTAAAAGGCACTGATTTATGATAGAGGGTGAAACATACACAGATACGCCAGCTTCATCAGTGGATAAACATATTTAATTAAAATCAGATATTGTCGAGGACAGACCTCCTTGTCGCTTAAAACTGTCCCACTGCAGGGCAAAGGCCACCATTATAAAAATCATGTTATCGCTATATGATGGGATAAGGCTTAATCACCACGCCTGCTAAATGCAAATTGGTGATCACAAACCCGAGCTATGTTTACAAAACATACTTTTCGCTCGATCCCTTGCCGCTTGGGCGCCCTTTATAAATGAAAAAAAGTATTTTTTCTATTCTTTGACGTTCCTTTTTCTTCTGAAATTTAGGCCGATTGTAAAATGTTCTGTATATTTCCATTGAATGAATCTCCCTCTTACTTAATATACATTTTCTATTTATTTATTTTTTGTCCATACGTTTACATTTGTCTACTTACTTTGTCTGTATTGTCCATGTGTATGTTTGTTTTGTTTTAGGTGATGTCAAACTCATTAAATTAAAATCCACTCACCACACCGGTCAATCTTCCAAAAGACGCGTGTCTCTTTAATCACTCACTTCACATCACTCGACATTGGCAAAATTATAGAAGTGTCGCAAGACATAGTAGCAGCCATCAATAAAATATATATATATATATTTCCATTGAACTATTTTATCTAGCCATATTTATATTATTTTGTAATAATTCTATATTACTACCGTACTTCTCTCACTGTATTTTTCTTTATTTTTATTTATATTTATCTTACCCCCCCGCATTCCGGTGCCTACTATTCTGTCCGCCACAGATATCTTTTTTTTATGTCATAGGTGGCAGACTAGCAGACGGATCACCTGATGGTAAGCAATTGCTGCCGCCCATGGACACCCGCGACACCAGTGGAGTAACAAATGCGCTGCCAACCTTTAAACTTAAACTTTAAGGGTTGCGGGTTTGATCCCCGCACCGTACAAACATTTGTGTGCATGAACCTGTCTGTTTGTATTGTCTATGTAAGTATTATAAGTATTTAGAAACTAAAAAAAAGTATTATATGTATATATTTGTAATCCCACTGTTGATTCTGATATCCGTAACACAGGTGCTTGAGCTACCTATCTCGTAGTCAGATCAATGTTATGATGTTGTGAAATATTTAAACAAGGATGCCGCCGGATGACATGCGGCGGCAATCGAATAACAACAAGTAATCGCCCACTCGCCTGCCACCTTTAACATAAAAAAAATCCTCAAAGTCAGAAACAGTTTCCTAACCTCGTATATTTTCCCGCGGCTGTCCGTCAAGACCATCCATTCGGCTTGCCATACAATATGCACACGCAGGCATCTGTCCCATTCATAATGCATCGCAAACGGCCACCTGGTGGAGTTATCGATCTGAATTAACTACTAATGAAGGATTTGCTTGTTGGGTTTAAGGGGAAAATGTCCCTGAACAGTCTTGTCTGTATAAATAATATATGTATACAAATCTTAGATTTCATAAAATTGGAAAATTATTTGTAGGATTGTGCATTAGAATGTTCAATAAGTTACCTCAAAAAATATTGATTTACCGTACATAAGTTTAAGTTGCATGTAAAATGAGCCTTGTGGTCCCCGGCAGAGTAGAATAGGCCACCCTCACTCTTACCGAGGTGTCGTAAAAGGCGACTAAGGTAAAGCTGCTGGCATGATCATCAGCACCCAGAGAAGGAAAACTCTGCATTTATATCAAAACCCTCGCCAACCCGTCTGCCAAGCGTGGTGAGTATGGCAATTACCCCTCATGTGATTGAGGGAGGCCCGTGCCCCAGCAGTGGGGACTTAAATGGGATGACGATGACGATGATGCACGTAAAAAACTCCCTTATGCAGAAAGGCTGCTATAAAGTAGATGCTTTATTAAATGATAAAGATTCCTGGACATGTTGATCTCTTCGCCTGTCCTCTAATGTATAATTTCATTTGATAATTTTAATTTGACGATTTATCTAAACGATTCTAATTATAATCATTATATATCATACTGTCACTGTAATCATAATTTGTATAAGAATGAAAATTGTCATTACCATATTATTTGAAGACAGTAACTACTGAGTTTCTTGCTGATTCTTCTCGGTAGAAGGGTCAGTTTCAAAAAAAATGTACATTTTTTAAGATTTTTTGTCCCAAGTAGATTATTTTTATTCTAAACCAGCTATTAAAAATATATTCCTGATTCATTTCAATAAATCACATACTTATATTGCGACTAACACCATTTTCTACTCAGGCTGATATAATGTTTTTTATAATTAAATAAGTTATTATCACTAAATGGATCCCGGTATAAAAGAAACGTGTCCCACTTAAAGGTAACAGCAAACTTTACAGATCACAAATATACGGTCGAATTTATTTGAAAAATAAAATCATCAACTTATTAAATATGAACTAAAGTATAATTAAAAAAATAAAATTCTTAATATTATGTATATTTTTATTAATAATAATGTATATAAGTTTGTCCCATAATATTTTCATTTTTGTTATTCTAATTTGTAACGTAATTTTAAACATTAATTTGTTAGAAATGACAATTTAAATAGTGGCAGCTCTAGAAGCTAACGTAGAACGTGTAGGTGGCGCCACAAGTTCGTCGGCCTTTTATTTCGTGACAGAGCAGTGGGGTGATAACATCGTCGCGGTGAAATTAGACAATTATTTAGCATTATTCCTAATACGCTACTGACGTAGGTAAGTGATTTGATAATTGGTTTTTATGTGTTATATTAATCTTTTGATACACATCAATAGGATGTACTGAACTTAGATTTAAAAAAAGGATAATAAGTCCATTAAATAATTTAAGGTCATCATGAACACGACGTATCACTTCATTTTTGTAACATTTTGTTATGTATTTTTTTGTTACGTAACAAAAATGAACTGTAAGGCTGTATTCATATATAAGTGTCAGTACGCTGTGTATTAAGTTATACAAATCTGTTGAGTTGTCTCAATCAATATTGAACCTCACATGTGACATTAGGATAAGCGTCGATTGAAGAGATTGTCAGATTTGCACTTGTATAACTTGATGTGTGGCTGTCAACACTGTACGAAAAAAATATAGTTATTAGGATAGGTTCCGGTGAATACCTCCCCCTTTTTTAAAAGTCTGTTAAAAATATTAAATCCATTTTTTTTTTCTTTGTGGTTTCAGATATAAAGATGCTTTTATCTAATAGTGAACGACAAAGACTGTATAGAGTAAGGTTGGAAACACAAAATCCTGAAAAATATGAGGAAATAAGGCTAAAACATGTTGAAAGAATTATAAAATAATTATGTACGTGTGTAACAAATATCCAAAAACCAAAGAAGATAAGACGCAGGACTTGGGGGAAACTTAAAGAAAACAGTAAAATGAACAAAACAGATACCTAACAACAAAGAAAATGAAACACAAAATATAGAAAACGTTGCATTATGAAAAATATCCATAGAAAAATATATAAACATATTTACGGTAAATTTCAAAAGAAACAAATACCAAGAGGAAAAAATCAAAAAAAAGACAAGAATTCATACATTGATCAATTAATTTGTTAATTTAAGTCCTTTTTTTCTTTGTTTCTGCCTAAGATACAGGAAATTCCTAGTTTAGGCAGTAAACTTAAAATTGTTCCCTAAGTTTAAGTAGATTATAAGTCTTTTATGTTCTAAAGTTTTTCAAAAAAAAAAATATTTTTTTTATTATTTTATTACTGAGAAAAAAAGTATATAGATGCAAAATATTAGCTGAATGTCAGCAAGAAAAGTTATAGAAAAAGAAAATTTTCGTTTTTCTTTACAGACGGACCTTTCGGATAAGATGTTAGAGACGCTATATAAGAAGTGTGCGACAAACATTGAAAAAAAAATTTACTAAGAAAAATTTTGGATGGCTCCTTGGTCAAAAGTTACAAATTAAATAATTATTGCCGAAGCGTGGCTTTCCCACTAGCAAAATCCTACTGTTTGAATCCACTGTGAATACGACTTTACCATTCCATTTTGTATATTTTTTTGTTACCGATCCTATTATTATTTTTTGTTTCATTTTCGTTACGGGACATTTTTTTTGAAACTGACCCAGAAATTGACATTCCGAATCAGCGGTAGATTAACCACAACTCGTGTTTACGTACGAAACGAAATATGAACAAAACATTATAAAGTTGCGGCCAACAAGGTTCAGCCTCAGCATGTGCTACAACAGCCGCTGCAGCGCTGATTTTCAGGCTGTACCTTTGCACAACGCCTCATAATGCAAACAAAAACAAAAAAAAACTGACTATGAATATTAACAGAAAACGAAACGATATAAAGTACATATTATACGTGAACATGAATGACAAAACGCATACAGAACCAATAAAAGGAAAAAGAAATACAAAATTAAAATTAATATTAGCCTTCTTTACTTAAAGAAATATATTTCACAACACCACATACATTGATCTGACTCCGAGATAGGTAGCTCAAGCACCTGTGTTACGGATGTCAGAATCAACAGTGGGATTACAAAAATATACATATAATACTTATATAAATATTTTAATATATATATACAGTTCACTCTTATTTCCCTTTTTCAATATTGCACCACCTACCCCTCCTCTACTATCAAATGTCCTTTGCCTGAAGGTTGTCTGGTAGAAATCGCTTCCAGCGATAAGACCGCCGAAATTGTACAATTAAGTTTCTGTAATGCCTTTTAAAGTTGTGTTTTTTTTTTGTGCAGTAAAGTATATCTATCTATCTACTTTTCTTTTGTAAATACATACTTATAATACATAGATAACACCCAGACCAATACAAACAGATATGTTCATGCACACAAATGTTTGCACTGTGCGGGGATCGAACCCGCAACCCTTGCACCAGAGGCAGCGTTCACTACCACTGTTCCAAACGGGTCGTCAAAAAAAAGAAGAAAGATCAATTTCATTTGTTAAATTACTTTGCACTGCCTTCCCTTATTACGAATACGATATTTCTTTCCTTTACCCAAAGGTTGTCTGGAAGAAATCGCTACAAGCGATAAGACCGCCTTATTGTATTGTCTGTTGCTGTTGTATCATGCTTGTATTTTATTTTTGTGCAATAAAGAATATCTATCTATCTATCTATCTATTCGTATTTCTAACTAGGACTAATAATTATAATTTAAAATAAAACAAAAGCCAGGTGCAAAAGTAAGTATCCTCGGTTCGTCAATAATTACGTCGCCGGTGGTCGTATGCAATTTGCGGTGACGTATGTTAAAAGTAGGTCAGTTTGTTTGCTTAAAATAAAATTATAAGCTCTTTGTTTTTGTTCAAAATGGTTTTACCCTGTTTTAAATATTTCACAACATCACATACATTGATCCAACTCCGAGATAGGTAGCTCAAGCACCTGTGTTACGGATATCAGAATCAACAGTGGGATTACAAATATATACATATAATACTTTTCTTTTGTAAATACATACTAATAATACATAGGAAACACCCAGACCAATACAAACAAACATGTTCATGCACACAAAATTGTATTGTGCGGGATC
>CM032482.1:17298263-17309857 GCA_019059595.1 Marasmia exigua
GATATCTCCGATATCGAGGCATGTCCTTGTTTTGTTAATGTTCTTTGTTACTGATTGGTTGAAAAGTCAGGGTTGTGGCAAAATTTATTTCATATTTTTGTAATGCTATTTACGTAACACATAATATTACACAAGTAGATGGAACCAATTCTTATATTGCCTAAAGTGCCCACTTTTAGCAATTACCCAAAAAAATGGTTACTTTTATGAAGAAATTATGACACAGTTTCAAAAAATTCCTCATACTTTCCTTTATGGATTCAATGTTGTACTTTTTTAAAATATTTCTCATAATAATTGCCACACTTAAGGTGAGGCACACTAGCGACGCCATTCGATTTTATTTTTTAGCTATAAACCAAATCTATTTTAAACAATTTCGAGGTTACAACCTTCCAGCAAACACTTATATTATAAAATAACCATGCACAAATGTTCGGTCCGTTTTTGTACGCGAAAAATTGATTGACGCCAATAGTGGTCGCTTCTGGCGTGAATCAATTATTCGCATATGTGTAATAAATAATATAAGTGTTTGTCGAGTGCCGTGTGGTCCCCGGCAGAGTAGAATAGGCCACCCCACTCTTACCGAGGTGTCGTAAAAGGCGACTAAGGTAAAGCTGCTGGCATGATCATCAGCACCCAGAGAAGGAAAACTCTGCATTTATATCAAAACCCTCGCCAACCCGTCTGCCAAGCGTGGTGAGTATGGTAATTACCCCTCATGTGCCCCAGTGAGGCCCGTGCCCCAGCAGTGGGGACTTAAATGGGCTTATGATGATGATGATGTTTGTCGAGAGGTTGTAACCCCGAAATTGTTTAAAATAGATCCGGTTTAGTAGCTAATAATTTAAATTTTGATTTGAGATTGGCGTCGTTAGTTTGCCCTTCGCGTCACCTTAATACGAATCTATTAGCGACGCTAGTTTCGTCCCCTCCGGCCACATTGGCAACTAAGATTCACAACCAGTTGCCGAAGATGAACTAACATTCTTGCTACTCAACCAGTTGCCAAAGGAGATATTTTTTTCATTTATCACAATTGCCTGGTTGTGGAACTCACAACTGTGAGTTTCACACTGTGAGTTCTTTGGCAACTGCTAAAGAACTAACTTTTTAGCAACTCAGCGTTGCATCACCTAATTATACTTATAGAGTGTCCAGTGATCGATGTCCGACCCGTGAAAGTAAATCAATACGATGAATTTTATCGACATCGCGGTTATTTTAATGATTGTTGCTGACTCCAAGTTGGTTCGTTTATTTCAAAATATCTTATGATGTAGAGGTCTTCGTGCATTACACTTTTTCCTATTCCAAAGTAATGTAATGCCTACTCTAAAGTAGGCATTACATTACTTTGGAATAGGAAAAAGCCCGCTTTCACGGGCCCTAGTGCATCGTCAGGGATCGACGCGAAGACGCCGGTCCTCAGACCCTCGGCGCGACAATGTAGGCCCTGTAGCGAAGTGCGCTTCGGTGCGGTTGCACGCCAGGGCCGGTCCGTCGGTTGTGCATCCTTCGGCTAACAGGTAGCAATCCACGAATAAATTAAAACCGTGCCCCGCGGTAACCGTTTCTGCCGTTTCTTCCAATCGAAGTTGGAGTCAGGACAAAACTGATTACCAGCAGGGCCACTCGAGGAGATAGATGCACCTGATTCCCCGCTCGCAACGGTCCTGTACCAGCCTCATCCAAGTCTTACTCACCGCTCTGTCTATGTCGTCAGCCCATCTTAAACCGACTTAACTGGGCTTTAAGCTATATAAATAGTATAGATGCGCTTGATCCATCTGTACATAATAATAATGTAATCCTTCAAACTTATCGTAGTACAGACTACACAGTCAGTCCCACTGTATTGGTGGTCCTTATACTTAATTAATATGTGTCTGATAGTCGTTTGACTGTGCAAGCACTAATCTCAGCTCTTGGAATTAATCAGATTGTATTTAATTATGAAATAAGTAAATTCATACAACATATGCATTAAAAGTGTGTTTTTATTAAAATATTTATTTTTTAAATTAATTATTAATATGCCGGAATACTTTTGTTTCGATTTGGCGGGTTGGGCTAAAACAAGCCGCATGGGCTAATGCAATTCAAAGGACACTAATTTAAAAATTAGTGTCTAGTGGTTTTTAGTGTACAAATTTGTATGTGCAGTGAAGTGCCGCAAAGTGATCCTAATTGTGTGTCGAATGCGTTGTCTCGTAACAACTTGCTTGGACCTAATAGAGTCTTAAAACCTGCGATTGCTTTTAGAGTGATATCCGCTGAATTCCTAGGTCGATAAAACGTAAAACACCGGCGTTTTATTGAGTAACTGTGACTTTGACTGACTTCGACTGTTGACTACCTACTTATTCTCAATAAGTTACTTGACATCGGCGAATTATCTTTGGGTAGAGCCATAATAAAAGTTATACTTTTTTTTAAATCAGCGTGAGCAGAAGCGTTAGTAATTTGTCATGCCGAGTGATGACGTCACATGAGGATTTTTACAAATAAAATATTTTTCTCCATAATATTTGTCTAAAAATTCTGCAATTATTTTTCTCAAATTTCTATGAGTCTAATCTAGAAATAGTATTTTTCATTTCGGAAAATGATATTTTGTCGTATTGTTCATTGTTCTATAGTGACCAGTAATTCATAATGATATATTTTTCTGTTAAATTATTTTTCTTATTAAACAATCATACTAACACAATAATGACTGTATGATGTATCATTGTGTTGATGTATAAAAGGAAAACGATCGGTTTGGAACAGTGGGTGTGAACGCTGCCTCTGGTGCGGATTCGATCCCCACACAGTACCAACATTTGTGTGCATGAACATGTCCGTTTGTATTGGTCTGGGTGTTTTTTATGTATTATAAGTATGTATTCACAAAAGAAAAGTATTATATGTATTTATTTGTAATCCCACTGTTGATTCTAATATTCGTAACACAGGTGCTTGAGTCAGACCAATGAAAGTGAAATAGGATATATTTTTTTATTTCTACAATGATTGAAGTCAACTATATTCGTATTTGTCTAGAAAATGCCTTTCTCTTGCCTTGAAGATGTCCAGAAAACTAGTTGAATAATGGTTTTTTAAACGTTTATTTTTTCGCATGGAAACTGCCAACCCTACCTTGAGAGTAGGAAGCGAGAATCGCTAATTCTCAGTAAGTCCCATCGTGTTTGCGGCCTTAATATAATTCTGACGGACGACTGTGCCGGCACTAATCTTAGTGCTCGCTCTGCTCGCTCCGCTCACGGATTCAATCGGGTTTGTATCGAAATCTATTTATCGCGTGGTCACTGCATGTGGGACTGTTAATTAAAAGTAGAACCTGAGTTTCGGATTGGAACAGACATGGTTTTAATCTTGCGAAAAAAATTGTTGCTGAGTTTTCTCTAGTGAACGTTAGCACCGGAAGCCGGGAGGAAGGGGAGCTTTAACATTATCAGCGCACGTGTGACTCCACTAGTGTTGCGTATCCATCAGCTATAGGTCTGCTCGTACATCGATTTCTCGACCAATTCTTGACCAATTTGCACATCTTTTTTTTTATTTGAAAGAACACACTTCCAAATTGGTCCCATGTTAATCATGTTAGGATCTGATGAAGGGATCCCAGAGAAATCGAGGGCGTCCCTCAAATTTTATAGGCACATGAAAAGTTTTTGTATTTTTATCACAGCTGCACCAGTATTTACGCCTGTTTGTATTATTTATTGGGTCAGCCGATGATGGTAGGTCAACTCCTCAATGGTTAGGAGTTAAAAGATAATTCTTTCAATACCGTATTCACAATTTGGCGGATGGTTACTGGCGGGGGTGGGGGGAAAGGGGGTAGAAAAATTTTCTACAAAAAAAAACCGCCTTCAAAAACCACGAACTAAAAAGTGTAAATAACATTATTAACACTACATACACTTTAAGTAACATTTTATAACAGTACACTCAAGAAAAGGTACTATTGAAGTCGGCGCCTGTTGAATAATTGAATGGAGTATTACAAGATAGTCTTGGGCGCCGACTTCGGTAACACCTTTTCGAGATCAAGTGTACTGTTATAAAGGTATATTACTAATGCACCCTACCTCTCTTTTTGAAGAATGGACCTTCTGTATATCCTCCTGCGGGGGATATGTCGGGCTCTCCTCTGGCGGTGATTTCTCCTAACGAGAAGCCGGCCAGAGGTATACCGACTACACTCCAGCGGTTTTCCCTTATCGTCCTTAAGTGGGGAGGAGTCATGGGTTTAAAAGGGCGAAACCTGGCACCATGATCAACTTTGTACCGCCTTAAGGTGACGGGTAGGACACACTAGCGACGCCAATCGATTTTAATTTTTAGCTACTAACCCGGATCTATTTTAAACAATTTCGGGGTTTTAAAATAAATCCGGGTTAGTAGCTAAAAATTAAAATCGATTGGCGTCGCTAGTGTGCCCTACCCGTCACCTTAAGTATTTTCATTCTGCTAATAATTCTGGACCAAGCTAAAACCACACCAGGCGTTCTTTTTTCTTATGTTATTGATGGCAGAAGAACACACGGATCAACTGATGGTAAGCGTATAGACACACGCAACACCAGGAGAGTCACAAGCGCGCTGTCAAAATTTTCTCCTTTCACTCCTAATGGACAACATTTCACATTTTTAACATGTCCATATTGTTTTTTTATATGAAAATAGACATAAAATGAACGGACCCATATTTTTTCTTTTTTCAAAATTTGTCCATTTTCATGCATAAAATAATTATTAAAATTCTTTATATTCTAAATAGACGTAAGCGCCAAATGACGTCATCGGACGGCTGAATGCAGCCATATTCCTTTGCTTATCATTGTTTTAATAAAAAAGGTACTACTGTCAAAGGTAAATAATACTAGTGTCAACATTGTCAACGTCATTCATTCATTCAACGTTGACAAGTTGTCTTTTTTTTGACAGTTGCATGTCATGGGTTTGGCATTTCGTAAATTTAAAACTATAATGTGCTAGGCAAAGAAATATTTTACATACTGCCGTCCGATGACGTCATCTTACGTTTTTTAGTTTTTAATTTTTTTCTCAGTAAATAAGCAATATAAAAATGAATAAATATATATTCGAGCAGCGGAAAAGTAAATAAAGAAATGGTATTTTTTGTTTCAGAGCTTAGCAATTTTGAAATGTTGTCCATTGGGCCCCCGGTACACTCACTCGCAAAACACAGCAAAGGCGCTTTTTCTAGTAAGCTTGTTCATAAATCAAAATAAAATTTACGCCGGTTTTTTTGGCTATGGTATGGCTTTGGTCAAACCGGTCCATCCATGCTAAAGCGTGGCTCTCCCCAACTAGAAACTAAGCCCATGACAACAATCAAGTGAATTAATTTAACATGAATAGCCAGTAATTAATGCTGACTTGACGTATTGAGACGTTCGGTTATGGCAAATATGTTTGATGTGATTATGTTCACCATACATTATGGTTTTATCTGGATTATGAGGTCTATAGATAGATAGATATACTTTATTGCACAAAATACACAACTTAAGTACTAGGCATTACAGAAATTTTGTGCACAACTTCGGCGGTCTTATCGCTGAAAGCGATTTCTACCAGACAACCTTCGGGTAAAGGACATTTGATAGTAGAGAAGGGGTAGGGGGTGCAATATTCAATAAGAAAAAAAAAGAAACTGTAAATGTTAAAATATAACTTATAACCCTAATACATAAATAAAATACAGTATTATAAACTAATAAATAAGTTATGCTCAAATACATACACATAATATTGTGAGATTGATATCAGAAAAACACAAAAATAATAATAATATGATAATCAAATGGATCTAAGATAGACCATCGACTACAGGCTGCCGATAACAGGACGATTGTAAAAAAGTTAACGGGATGAGGAAGAGTGAAGAAATGGGCGTTGAAGTTGCAAAAAGTGAGTTTTGACTAGGGCTTTAAAAATGGGCAATGATTGAGACTGTTTTATGGATAGGGGTAAGGAGTTCCATAAACGGATGGACTGGACGGTAAAGGACTGGGTATAGAAATGAGAGGAGTGAGACTGCAAAAACTGTCTATGTGATGTGGTGTGGAGTAACTATATTTTTACCTCATCTTAGCGTGTGATTCTCAGTTGCGTTCAAAGCTTCGGATCCCGGGGTACGCTGGGACCATGATCCAGGATTCGGGAAGTCTGATAATTACAATAAAGCGACTGCCCTGTCTGACCTTCGCAACCCTTAGACAGGGGAATCAGATTAACTGGATCATGATTACACGTTCAGAATAAGTATCTTAAATGTTCTATGTGTCCATAATTTTAAGAAACTATCCAAGATGAAGGAAAACCCTGCATTTATATCAAAACCCTCGCCAACCCGTCTGCCAAGCGTGGTGAGTATGGCAATTACCCCTCATGTGATTGAGGGAGGCCCGTGCCCCAGCAGTGGAGGCTTAAATGGGCTGACGATGATGATGATCCAAGATGTGCTCGTTTCGTTACAATGATTTCCTCACCGTCGAATGCAAAAAAAAATCAAAAAGTACGTTCTTGGATTCGTACCACGAACCAGGTTACAATTCCTCTACATATCCAGAACTGGTACAAAAAACTAAGTAAATAACATTCCCTGAAACGGCAATCCTTTATTGCTGAAAAGGACCAATATTTTTTTAAAACGTGTTTTTCTGGAAAAGTTTAAAACATTTGGGATAGTTCCCACAAAAATATTTCAATGTTCATCGGAATCAGTCACAAAATACCTACATAAGTATTATTTCAGCCCTTTTTTATGTGATAGGTGGCAGATGAGCAGACGGATCATCAGATAAAGCGAGTGCGCTGCTAACCTTTAAACCCCCCTTTCCTCTGGATCGGCCTTCGGTACCCTCACTCACGCAGCCAAACACAGCACAGTGCTGCTTCACGCTGGTTTTCTGTGAGGCCGTGGTATCACTCCGGTCGAGCCGGCCCATTCATGCCTAATAGATATACCTAAAGGATATTACGTATGCTTTCGATTTATTCGTCGCGCCATCGTATGGTTAACCTAGTATAGGCAGGTAATTTAAACTGATTGAGTGCTCAGCTAACCAACTACGAATTATTGCCATTACATCATAGCCTAGCAGTGGCGAAGGGTGAATATTTTCAAAAGGGAAGCCGGAATATGAAATTAACTTACCAAAATGCTCAGCATGCCCATGGATACCCGTGACATCATTGGAGTCACAAGTGCGCTGCCAACCTTTAAACCCCACTTTCCCCCGACTTGGACCTCCGGTACCCCCACTCACGCAGCGAAACACAGTACAGTGCTGCTTCACGCCGGTTTTCTGTGAGGTCGTGGTACCACTACGATCGAACCGGCCCATTCATGCCGATGCGTGGCTATCCCACGGTCATATGTTAAAGTCGAAAAAAAAATATTTTGATTGGCGCGGCCTAATTTTACTACATGTGTTTTGTTTTCAAAACTTAGAGAACGAAGTCTTGTTCGATAGCAAATAATCTGTGCGACAACAATATATCAGTATTAATGACATTTTTAACCGACGACCGACATTAAGACGACTTCAGCACAACACACAATACAAAAATGAATCCAATTCACCACAATTCAACACCAAAACAAATAAAATTCGACAAAACGAAAGCAACAAGTTGTTTACAATTAGCATTATCCGCCATTAAATAAAAACTAAAAAGCAAGGGAAATAAAAATATAGTACGCTCCTGTCATGATTTAATACCGTGCTACATTCATTCTTAATTCGGAATCATTATATTTTTACTTCTTTCTCGCTTGCACCTGTGCGTTGCTAATTATCCTACCTCT
The DNA here is from genome assembly GCA_019059595.1 of Marasmia exigua. NCBI lineage: Eukaryota > Metazoa > Arthropoda > Insecta > Lepidoptera > Crambidae > Marasmia > Marasmia exigua. The sequence continues at coordinate 17,306,119 of CM032482.1, forward strand.
ATAACAAGCCGATAGGCATCGGGTTATTTCTAAGTAAATTTGCACGTGCTAAAACGAGACGGAACATGACGATCTATACACATAAATGAAAAGGATAGATGCTCAGTATGAGAATTTGTAGTATGAAGAAGTAACTCGGTATTTTACCGGCTTGCCACCTGCATTATTTGCGTTGCTCATCAAATTTTGTAGGCGTTATGTCTATAATTCAAAGTTCAACCTATTTGAACTATGTAAGTGTGACACTAAGTGAATTTAACAGATATAAATATCGTGGGCCCATAGATTCGATTTTTCGTAAGGGAAGCCGACGGGAATCGGGTTGTATGGACTCTTCGCCACTGTAGCCTAGCGCTGCTACTATAGTACGAAACGATACCACCATCAACATAGTGTTCAATATCATCATCTATACTATTTAAGTAACTCAGTATGTAGGTATATGTTATAGGCAATGTGTATAATCCGGCATTGTATAGAATGCCTAGGCATTGTACGTCAGCCCATTTAAGTCCCCACTGCTGGGGCACGGGCCTCCCTCAATCACATGAGGAGTAATTGCCATACTCACCACGCTTGGCAGACGGGTTGGCGAGGGTTTTGATATAAATGCAGAGTTTTCCTTCTCTGGGTGCTGATGATCATGCCAGCAGCTTTACCTTAGTCGCCTTTTACGACAGCTCGGTAAGAGTGAGGGTGGCCTATTCTACTCTGCCGGGGACCACACCTCCTAGTCATTGTATACCTTGCTTAAAACGTTCAGGCAATGTGTATAATACGACTCATTTCATACATTGCCTAGGTATTGTATAAAATGCCCGAAGCGCATCAGGCTATGTGTAAAATGAACGACCACGGAAAGGAGGCGAGTGCGTGGCGTGCGAGAATACCCCGTAAACAAATCGCAACTTGTTCTTTGTATTAGTACGTAGCACTCCTGCAAGGAAAAATCATTAGCTCCCTGTGGAGTAGTGGCAACAAGCCACTCGCTTGCTCTAGCATGTCCAAACCGAGTGCTTTTTTTTTTTGGTGACCCAGGAGAAATGCGTTACGCATACCCATCCGTCTGTAAACGGATGGGTTATGTCGGACTCTCCTCTGGCGACGGCTTCTACTAACGAGAAGCCGGCCAGAGGCATACCGACTAAAACTCCTGGGACTCTCCCTCATCGTCTATAGTGGGAGAATCCGTGGGGTGAGGTACGACACCTGTCACCACGACTTCTCCCGGACGGAAGCCCGCCTATACGGCGGGCACGGTGCTTCCTCCCCCGGGGTCGGGGGAGGGAGTAGGGACAGCCGGGAGAGTTGTGCCGTCCCCACCAGGCGTAGGAGGAGGTCCGTGCAATGCCGGTGGTGGGGTTACAGCCCTACGCACCAGCGGACCTGCTCCTGGCAGGGGAAGGAGACGCAAGTATTGGCGTCGTCTCCTCCCTCTACGTGCCTTCCCGCCGCCTCCTTCGCTGCCATCACATGCTCGCAAAAGGCAGCGACACCTTCCAGGCCTCGTCCCCTCAGGAGTGAGAGGTCCTGACCGACCTTCGCTCCCAAAACTAGCCTGGGCCTCGATAGCCGCAAGCTGAGCGCGATACTCCACCTCCGCGCATTCGGTATCTTTAATTTTCTTTATGAACTGCGCCTCCATCGCGAGCCTCTGTGCCCGCAATGTTGCGGACGAAGCTCTTGACGACATTGTAGAGGAGCAGCTGTGGTTTTTCTTTTGGGCACGAGTAATCATTAATATTTTTTTCACGCACACTGACTTATACGTAAATCGATATCTAACGCCGTTTATTGGTAAAAATGGAGTTAATGTCCCGAAACAAAATGAGGGCGGGCCACTTCTACCAACCGTTCTGAACAACTTTTGGAATATCGTCGAAATCTTCATTTATTATCTTAATTTCATTAAAATCGCGTAGAGTAGTTCCTATCTTTAAAGGTGGGAAAAAAGATTCCGTGGCTGACTACAGACCTGTTTCCATACTTTCCACAATGTCCAAAGTGTTCGAGTCAATGGTTCACCCTATACTGTACAGGCATGTGCAAAAATATATTATAGATGATCAACATGGTTTTATGCCGAAGCGATCCACTAACACCAACCTGACGCTTTTTACAACAGAAGTAAGAGAGGCCATTGATATGGGACTCCAAGTAGATGCAATCTACACGGATTTCTCGAAGGCGTTTGATAAGGTCAACCATGATATTCTCATTAAAAAGTTATACAGATTTGGTGTAACAGACACTCTACTGGACTGGTGCAGATCTTATCTAACAATCCGCCCTTCGAGAGTCGTGGTGGACGGGGAGGAATCACAACCCTTCTTCGCACTATCAGGCGTTCCTCAAGGTTCTGTGATCGGGCCTCTATTCTTCAATATTTTTATCAATGATATTGCCAATGTTATTAAAAATAGTAAAATGTACCTGTTTGCTGATGACCTAAAATTAACGAGGGCAGTCTCATCAATTATGGATTCTATAAAGTTACAAGAAGATATCGACAATCTACCGTTATCAGGGACCTTGGTGTACTGATGGACGGTCAGTTGCGGTTCACGGAACACATCGATAAAATAATAAAAGAGTCAAATAAGTCATTAGGATTTATTCTGCGAACTTCTAGAGACTTTAAAAATTCTACTACAGTACTTCTCCTTTATAATAGTTACGTAAGAAGTAAGCTTGAATACTGTAGCTCAGTGTGGTACCCGAGCTACAAACTGCATATGGTACATATTGAAAAAGTTGAGAAAAAACTGATTCGATACATGGCCTACCGATTTAGGGCCCCTAGTATATTGAAAACATATGCAGATAAAGCAAATTACTTTAACCTTGACTTACTCTCTTCGCGACGAACACACTTGGATATGTCTTACCTGTACAAACTGATGCATAATCAAATAGATTGCCCTAAACTTTTAAATAAATTTGATTTTAATATTCCCAGTAGAATACCACGGTACCCTTGTGGATTGTTCAGGAAGAAATTTTGCAGGACACGGATGGGCCGTGACGCTCCGATCTTACGTTTGTCACGCCTCTATAACGATTTATCAAAAAAGATTCCTGAACTAGATATTCACCTTCATAGCCTTCCCAAATTCCTGTCTGTTATTAGGAGCAATGTGACAATTTGATTAATTTTTTTTTAATTATTTTATGTTTATTATAAAACAGTATTTCCTTTTTTTTTTAACCAGTATAACATTTATTTCTTGAAGTTTTCATGCTGAGGTTACCTATAATTGTAAGTACAGTTAGATTTAAACAAAGTTATCCACTTCTTTATGTATATGTATACCTGCTGGAACTTATGTTGGTAATCCAATAAATAAAAACATAAAAAAAAGAGCTTTTAATTCAATCGAAAAAAACAATTTATAAATATTGCATATTTCGTATTTTGTGTACCTAAACTTTTGTGCTATGAAGCATTTTCTTACGATATCTCTTTATGTATACTCTGTAAAACAATACATTATTTTATTCTTTTACTGTCATGAATTAATCGCTTTCCACCACGAGCTTATCAATACCCGGAAATTATCAGTGAGGCTATACATACATTATCGGGCATTCGCAGTTTGGCAGTATTTTGTCGAACAGCAAATCCAACCCAAAGCTTTGTTATTCATATAAATTGTTTTCTGTCGCTGAGTAATGCCGCCTTATGCATGCCCTCCTGATGGGGAGTAGGAGGGTTATGTCGGGTTCTCCTCTGGTGGGA
>CM032482.1:17309957-17342425 GCA_019059595.1 Marasmia exigua
CGTTGCGCAAATGGGGTGAAGAGATGGGTTGGGAAAGAGAGGCAAGTGCAGGTTGAATTTTGCTGGCTTCAGAATTCGGGCTTGCATCTAGGGTTGTCTAACAAAAATATTTAAATAAAAATATTTTTTAGCATATGAAAAGAAAATTGTATAAATATTTTTTTGAATTTCATTACTGGCGGGTCGCGCTATTGTTCGCGGACTAAGTACATACCTATAGTTATCATTTTAGGATTTAACATAGAGGTGCTCTTCTTAGTTCTTTCACCATGTTGAGCGTTGATGAGCGTTGTAATAATTGGAAAACTCAACATCTTTGCCGGCTATTATTAGGGCCTGTTCAAGAACTATAACGTTTTTTCTGTGACTTATTCTTCTTCTTCTTTGCCTGTTCCCACTTTAGGTGGGGTCGGCTCTCCTTATCCTTCTGCGCCAGGACAATCTGTCCTGGGTTGTCGGGTCAGGTAGTTGGAACTTCTTGACTAGGTTGGCTGTACTGGTCCACCAGGTCAAGGGCGGCCGTCCCCTTCCTCTCTTGCCTTCTGGGATTGCCAGTGCTTTCTGGACCACATGCTCGCTATCTCTCCGCATGACGATTTCTGTGACTTATTACTACTAATAATAGTTCAATGAGTTTTGACCAGAATCTGGTCTGGCCAATGCTCACTTAGTGTATACAGTGTGGACAGACATAAATTTAAAGTTGCATAAAGAAAGGAATTGCTTGACGAAGTCTGTTCCCTGCAGCCCAATTCTCGTGCTCGTGAGATTTATTATCATACGACATATATAACTAAAACATAGTTTTTTTGTATGGTTTTCAGGTGATATCCGCCATGTTTTCAAAATATCAGTAGCACGAGAATATGGGCTCCTGATCGTTATAATCTGGATATCTTAAGGCTACGGGTAGGGCAAACTAGCGATGCCAATTCATTTTAATTGTTAGCTACCAAAACAAATATAGTTTAAACAATTAAATAACCATGCAAAAATGTTGGGTCCAACGCGTACACGAAAAGTTTTTCGCGTACAAAAACGGACCCAACATTTGTGCATGGTTATTTAATAAGTAGTATAAGTGTTTGCTGAGAGGTTGTAACCCCGAAATTGCTAAAAATTAAAATCGATTGGCGTCGCTAGTGTGCCCTACCCGTCACCTTAAGGCATGAATAAATAGGTATCCTTTCGGTAAACACGTAATATCGTAGACCGCATCGTAATCGCACGGTGATCATCGTAATCGGTGACATCAAGCGTTAGCCTATAACTACTAATTTCAAGTAGTGATAGTTTCAGCCCCACTCGTGACTACCGAAAGTCCGGGACATAGGTTTTTAATATGTGATAGGTGGCAGACGAGCAGACGGATCACTGATGCTAAGCAATTGCCGCTGCCCATAGACACCCGCGATTATTTGATTATTTGATTGGGCCTCCGGTACCCTCACTTACGCAACGAAACAGCACAGTGCTGCTTTGCCCTGGTGATCTGTGACGCCTTGGTTCCGTGCCGTGATTCTGGAACAAATGCAGAACATAAAAATGTTTTTTACAACTTGTCTTCTCAAATTGTTTTTCAAATCGCCAACCCTGCCGCTAGGTCACACCGCAGTCTGTCGTGGATTCGCCTAGAAATAAAGTTATAAGGCAATTTACAAAATCTTGTGCAGTCATATCATACGGCCGGCCTCTATACGGCCTGCAGCCTTGGCTTGCTTTGCAGATGCAGTACAATGCTTAAAAGCTAACGTAAAACTAGATGTGGGTCTTAATGTTATGTCTTTATGGTTAGCTCTGCGTAGAGATCAGTAAAAATTCATACAACTCTCATACATTGAAGCGAAGATGCGACCCTTTTGGATGTGAGTGGTAGTGAACGCTGCCTCTGGTGCAAGGGTTGCGGGTTCGTCTCCGCACAGTTTTGACCGTGGGAGAGCCAAGCTAAAATGGGTCGCCTCGACCGGAGTGACACCACGGTTTCACAGAAAACGCTTAATAACGCGTTCAGTGGTCTAATTGGTAGAACATTCACCCGGATCGTGGAAGGTGTGGGTTCGTGTCCCGCCTGAACTCGAGGTGAAATTTTTAAGTGTGTTATTTAATTAACATTACTAATATATTATTATGAACTTTTTTTTTATTGCGAATAATAGGCAGACGAGCATGCGGCCCATCTGATAGTAAATGGTTACTTGAAATGTAATCTATTGTTATAGATATAAACTGTGTAATGTTTGGGGGACTTACTTATGTTTTTGCATGTCTGTGAACAGACTGAACACATGATACTTGAAAACTTGTAAACAACTGTGTGTAAATGTTGCCTTTGTAATAAAATGATCGTACAATTATACCTATTTTCTAAAAAAATACGCTGACGTAATTTATTTATTGCTAATTTTAATTCTATAATTACAAAAGTAATTTTATTTACTTATTTTTACATAAATACAAGACGCTGTAAAAAAAAACTTAATCATCCGTAATGTTTGGTAGAAAGGCTGGAATTGAGCTTGTCTCATTTCAGGTGTTAATAACATTTGGTACAACATTTGAAGTTACATGTTGTTGATTCGTGCAGTGAGGTGCCGCCAAGTGATATTAATATAAGAATCTTTTTATCACTGCTATTGTGTGAGTTGTCACGTGAATGAAATCGCTAAGACCTAAGAGAGTTTTAAAACCTGCGATTTTGTTAAGAGTAGTCTCGGCAGAATCCATAGATCGATAAAACGCTAAACACCCCCGTTTTATTGAGTGACTGAGACTTTGACTGACTTCGGCTGTTGACTATCCACTTTGTCAAAATATCACTTGACCATTTTCCTGACGAGTTATTTCACTTATAGTCACGCCTAATATCTAAAACATTTGCAAAACTGGACGAATTAATTACTGGAGTGGTGGAAACCTAATCATGAATTGTGTGAAAGAAGTATTATAACAAAAAGGTTAGCAAAACCTGAAAACTTGATTTGACAATGACATAAGTGACATTAAAAGATTTGACAGTGACGTATCTGTCGTAGTTTCTTCTGGTCTTGAATTCCAGTTTCGGGTATAGTCTATAGCAAAGCTGTGTTAGCACATTTTTTTAATATTCCAGCCTGTCAAGGGAACCAATTAAAAAGAGCCGCGGGATGTAATTTTTTTTCTCTCACACTCCATACTTTTTCATAAAGAGCTTAGCTACAACGTTTTTAATTTACATACGAGTACGACACATCAAAAGCCACGAAAAGGGTACAAATTAGGGTGTCTGTGAGTCTTTAACTAGAGACTCTGGGATGAAAAGGGAATGGAGAAAATGAAACTAGTTATAAGAGACATATTTCTTGAAAATGGCCACTACTCCACCAGGTAGACCCTCAATCAACACGGTACATGGTAGAAATACCAAAAGTCCGCACAAAGAGGTTTGAATCCTGTTTCCTTATTCGTACTGCGAAACAGTGGAATCAGCTGCCTGAGGTGTTCCCTAGAGGCTACAATTTGGGGGTTTTCAAAGCGCGAGTGAATAGGTATCTTCTAGGTAATCGTGCTACATCTTAGACCATATTGTCACTTACCATCAGGTGAAATATGGTCAAACGCTTACTTATCTACAGTAAAAAAAAAAGAGCTTAGACTGTTTTTTTTACGGATCAGACACAACACAAGTGCGCTGCCAACCTTTGAACTTCCTTTACCCTAGATTCGGCCTCCGGTACCCTCACTCACACGCTATCTCTCCGGTCGAGCTGGCTCATTCATGCCGAAGTGTGGCGTCTATCACGGTCACTTTCGGAACTTTAATTTTGATTTTAATTCCAAACGGACCCAACAGATGGCGCTGGGTGTTGATTACATTGCGTAAATGCTTTCGGATTAATTATAAACCTTGTAGTTGTATTAAGGATTTAGCTCTTATATAGTAGAGAGAGATATTACAAAAAAATCTGAAAAAATATTAGAAGTACTGCGTTATTGAATAATTTATCAGCCCTTTTATGGAAACCTTAGTCACATAGATATATAAGCTAAAGCAGTATGGACACTACGAACAAACGCTCGAATGACGCACGCACACTGACGCACACTTTACACGGATTCTAAGGTCCCATCGGAGTACAATCGCAGGAACTAAATTTAGGGTTGACGGTTTTACTCGAATGCCGATTACTTTATTTGGTAGAGAAAATAAATTTCAAAAAAATGGTTGGGATTAATATAGTGATATGGTGGGGGTGTAGGTAAGTAAATAAATAAATATTTCACAACATCACATACATTGATCTGACTCCGAGATAGGTAGCTCAAGCACCTTTGTTACGGATATCAGAATCAACAGTGGGATTACAAATATACACATAGCAAACACCCAGACCAATACAAACAAACATGTATGCACACAAATGTTTGTACTGTGCGGGGATCGAACCCGCAACCCTTGTATCAGAGGCAGCATTCACTACCACTGTTCCATTCGGGTCGCCTGTCGGTCGCAGTCGCATGTTCCGGTCGGGTAAGTGGTGTATATAAGGGTCGTTTTTCCTATTATAGTCGAAATTGACATGTCTGCTGTAATTTACGAGTTACGATCACAAATTTTAGGGGGTCGGAGATGTCAACCCTATACAGTAGGTAACTTTCTGTGAAAAATGGCGGAGTGTCGATACTGCTTTAGCGTATTTTATCTGTCCAGAAATTACTATAAATAGTTAAGCTGTGTATTTATTGTTATTATTTTTTATTTTATGTTGTATTTTATATGCATGAGTGCAAAGTTTTATGTTACATTCGGAGTAGTAATCAGTTAAGGCTGTAGCCCTACAAGTAGTAAATATTGCTGTTTCTTTAGTAGTAACCATAGGGTAAGGTAATGATAGTCTGGATTGTGTCTAGTCTTAATTAATTTAAATAAGGTTAAATGTAGGTACTTATGTACTTTATGACGTCAGCACGCACAGTGACGCCCCTTAGTTCCTTGGACTCCACGGAAGACCAGCGTCGGGGTGTCCTTTAGACACTGTGACACATGCTGAGTGGAGCCCATTTCAGTGCTATTCTAATGTCCATTTCGTTATATATTTATTTTTTTGTGTATGTTTGGCGCTGAATAAATTATTTTATTCTTTATTCTTTATTTATCTACTGTGCCTTAGTGGTCGAACCCGACTCGAACTTGGCCGGTATTTTAATACTATCATTGTAGCCACCCCATTCCCACACAATGGTTAGCACAAAGCCCGCCTACGCCAGCTGGCGGCTGACGGCTCAGGTGTACATCGCTTATTGCCGTGGAATAATTCGATTCATGTAGTACCTACCTACCTACCAACATACCAAAGTGAAGTTTTATCTCGTGAAATTTTAATCTGTCGATTAATAAGTGGTCGCGCACGGTACCGTTATGACATAGGTGGCAGACAAGCAGACGGATCACCTGATGGTAAGCGATTGCCATGGACACCCGCAACTCCAGTGGAGTCACAAGTGCGCTCAACCTTTCAACTCCCCTCCCCTACTCTATGGCCAGAGCGTTCGCGGAAGAGACTCTCTCTTTCTCTCTCTCTCTATAACTCTCTTTTACCTTGGGGAGCCACGCTTCAGCATGAATCAACCGGAGTAAAACCACGGCCTCACAGAAAACCGGCGTGAAGCAGCACTGTTCTGTGTTTCGCTGCGTGAGTGAGGGTACCGGAGGCCCAATCTGGGGGAAAAGGGGGTGTAAAGGTGACCAGCGCACTTGTGACTCCTCTGGTGTCGCGGGTGTCCATAGACTGTGGTAGTCACATATCATCAGGCAAGCTACATGTTTATTTGCCACCAACGTTGTCTAAAAAATGAAGATGATGCAGGTATTTTTTATTGCGATAGGTGGCAAACGAGCAGACGGATCACCTGATGGTAAGTGATTGCATGGACACCCGCAGTCACAAGTGCGCTGCCAAACTCTTAACCCCCATTTCCCCCGGATTGGGCCCCAATAGATTCCATAGATGGGTCGAGTTTCTTAAAATATGACACCAAATACATATTATAATTCTTACCAGCACGCCGCTCCGCGTAAGATAGGAGTCACAAAAAATATTTTTCGGTACCTATCATTCTATCTATCCATGAAGTATCATCTTTATTCAATTTAAGTCCATACAGATTATTTATGAATGTCAAATTTTATTTTATTTTATTTTATTCGGAAGACCAACAGCTGTCTTAATACAGTAGCAATTATAATGAATGTCTTAAAGCTAATAACAGGTCTTCAGTGATAGAAATAAAGTAAGTAATAGTTTTAATATGCGAAGATCACGGAAAGGAAATATTAGAGAGTAACTACTGAGTTTCTTATTTATTTATTTATTGTTTTTCAAAATCTACAGCTCTTAAATTATACTATTTAAAATTTATATACTACTTACAGCCAATAACAGATTTTAAATACATTGACAAACTTATATAAATACAACAGCCAAGGGTTTTTTTCTTGCTGATTGTTCTCGGTAGAAATTGACATTACGAATCAGTGGTAGATTGCATACCTACCGATGATTCGGAATGTCAATTTCTACCCAGAAGCAAGAAACTCAGTACCTAGTTGCTCTTTTCAAAGAATATGGTAATTACAATTTTCATTTTTATACAAATTTTGATTACACTAAGCATTGCCATACGCCGTGTGGCAGAGTAGAATAGGCCACCCTCACTCTTACCGAGGTGTCGTAAAAGGCGACTAAGGTAAAGCTGCTGGCATGATCATCAGCACCCAGAGAAGGAAAACTCTGCATGTATATCAAAACCCTCGCCAACCCGTCTGCCAAGCGTGGTGAGTATGGCAATTACCCCTCATGTGATTAAGGGAGGCCCGTGCCCCAGCAGTGGGGACTTAAATGGGCTGACGATGATGAAGCATTGTGAGTCATTATCATTTACTGTTCGATGCACTAGGTTACAAGTGCGCCCTAGGATCCAGGATTCACAGGACTCCGAACATCGGGACCATAAGATCGGGCTCTTAACATCCCACTAGTGAGCCGCAGTAGACTGGAAAAATCATCACCTTAAAGCAGAAGTTGTGTTCAATCGGACAACATTTCATATTTTTAACATGTTGATATTGTTTTTTTATATGAAAATAGACATAAAATGAACGACCCTTATTTTTTCTTTTTTCAAAATTTGGCCATTTTCATACATAAAATAATTACATATTGAAATTCTTTATATTCTAAATACACGTAAGCGCCAAATGACGTCATCGGAAGTCTGAATACAGCGAAATTCCTATTGCTTTAATAATAAAGGTACTACTGTCAAAGGTAAAGAATACCTACTAATAATACTACTCTTTGCCTACTAATATCAACATTGTCAACGTCATTCATTCATTCAACGTTGACAACTTGTCTTTTTTTGACAGTGGCATGTCATGGGTTTGGCATTTCGTAAAATTAAAACTATAATGTGCTAAGCAAAGAAATATTTTCTTCTTACGTTATTCTATCTTACGTTTTTTACTTTTTTTTGTCTTTAAATAAGCAATATAATATATATATATATATATATATATACAGTGTGAGTCTTCATAAAGTGCACATATTGAAAACACGAATACTATACTTAATTTTATCGACGGAAAAAATATTTAAAATATTTTTAAAAAATTGATAATTTTTTTATACAGTTTTAAAGATTATCTTTTGTTACAGTGACCTCCTTTTTATTTAAACGGTATTACTTTTGAACTAAAGAATCAATCAGAATAAAATAAACTTATTTCTAATTGGCAATAACAGGGCATTCTCACAAAATCAAACTTGAGGACAAAATACGCTCGATTGACAGTTTAGAGATTTTTTTTTAAAGAAAATCTTTTTTTTTTTCATCAATTTACACAATAATTTCAAAATATCTCAACAAAACGACCCCTTAACCTACTTTTTTTATTGATTCTAATTATTCTACATCATAATAGCTTTAGAAAGGTAAAAATACTATGCTTCTAACTCAATCATAACATTTTTTATCAATTTTTAAAGATAACGTCGTGTGCAGGGCCACGTGCCATTTTTTGGCAGGTAGAGACCCTTTTTGAGTCATTGTTAGTGAGCGCGGAGTGGGGTGCGCGGGGCAAAGAGAGCCAAACAAAGGACCTGTTTGTTGAGGACCCAGACAGACAGTCGCTCCGAATTATTCGCCGCTGCTAGTAGTATTTCTTTTTCCGTTCACATATCGCTAACGTTCGTTTTTTCCTACGCAATGCCGCGTCTAAGTGAATTCTCCCCAGCACACATTGCTGACATTCACTTTTACTATGGCCTGGGACGAGGAAGTGCTCGAGCTGCGCGTGACGCTTACATTGCTGCGTTTCCTAACCGGCATCCGGTGCCATCTGCCCGCAACTTCCAAGAGATCCACAGAAGATTGTCTATTACTGGACTTGGATTGAGTAGAGATCGCCGCGAGCCGCCGCAAATAATAATTGATGTTTCTGTCGAACAAGCAGTGTTGGCTGATTTATTTGCTGACCCAAGCATTAGCACTAGACGACTTGCACTGCGTCACGGCATTTCCCAAAAATCTGCATGGCGTATTTTGAAGAAGGAAGGGCTACATCCTTATCACTATCAAAGGGTGCAACATCTTCATGGAGACGTTGATTTTCGTCCAAGGTGCGTGATGTCTACTTGGATACTAAGAAAGATCAGAGATAACCCCAACTTCCCTAAAAGAATACTGTGGATGGACGAGGCAAGGTTTACGAGAGACGGTATCGTCAATTGCCGGAATTTGCACAAATGGTGCCCTAAAGGTGAAAATCCAAGGCTAAAACGCTCATCGACATTTCAAGTCAGGTATTCTTTAAATGTTTGGGCTGGTCTCATTGATGATATGTTAATTGGACCAGTGATATTACCATCAACATTGACCGGTGAAAGTTTTTTAAGACTGCTACGAGACGAACTTCCGGAGCTTTTGGAGGATGTGCCATTGGCTTTACGCGCACGAAACCGCATGTATCTACAAATGGATGGATGTCCTGCTCATCATGCAAGGGATGTGCGTTCGTTTTTAAACGAAAATTATGAAAATCGATGGATCGGCCGGCAAGGACCGGTAGCGTGGCCTGCGCGTTCACCCGATATGACTCCCTTAGACTACTTCTTATGGGGGACCATGAAGCAACGCGTTTACAGTACCCCAATCGACAGTGAGGCTGATTTGCGAGAACGCGTTATAAGCTGTGCCAATGCCATTAGTAATGACCCCGAGATGATAAGGAGAGCGACACAACAAATTGTGCAGCGCGCAACTTTGTGTTTACAACAAAGAGGGGGACATTTTGAAAACCTTATGCATTAGATTTTGTTACTGAATAGTATTTAGAAGCAGTAGTTATAAGCTAGATAAATAAATGATTTTAATTGAACTCTTGTGTATTATTTACAAACACAAATAAACGTCTGCTTAAAAGATTAATTGCCGAGAGTCCGGAAGGCGTTTTTTTGTCGTAGTTGATAGAAAATGTTGTGTTTGAGTAACAATTGTACTATTTTCACCATAAATAGCCTGTATGATGTAGATTAACTTAAAGAAATAAAAAATGTACATAAAGGGGGTGTTTTATTGAGAAATTTTGCAATTATCGTAAAAATTTGTAAGAAAAAAAGTTTTTCGAACAATAAATACCTTATTCACTAATTAAGAACCCCTTTTTTCCTATAATTTTCATTTCAAAAGAAAGTCCTGTTATTTCCAATCAGTAGTAAGTTTATTTTATTGTGATTAATCGTTTAGTTCAAAAGTTACATCGCTTTAATAAAAAGAAGGTCACTGTAGAAAAAAAAAACTTTAAAATTGTATAAATAAATTAAGATATTTTTTTAAATTTTTTTATTATGTTTTTCATCGATAAAATTAAGTATATTTTCCCTGTTTTCAATATGTGCACTTTATGAAGACTCACACTGTATATATATATATATATATATATATATATATATATATATATATATATATATATATATATATATATATATATATATATATATATATATATATATATATATATATATATTCGAGAAGCGGAAAAGTAAATGAAGAATTGGTATTTTTTGTTTCATAGCTCAGCAATTTTGAAATGTTGTCCATTCAACCAATATTCCAGCACAATTTCCTAGAGAGGTTAATAGTTAACAGGCCAGAGTGTGCGTTTATTACGAAACAAAGAAATTAAAAATAACAAAGGCTGACAACACGTCCGTGGTTAAAACAAAGGCCCGTCGAACAATTGGACAATGATAACATACATTCGTACACTTAGCTACTACTAACACAACAATGCCTCCTAGAGCTGATGAAGATTGTCCAGGCAGAAACAACACATATTGCTAAGAAACACTATTTATTTTAGTACTAAATAATTTAATTAAGTAGCACAAAAAAAAATATATAAAAATATTTATACAAAGAGGGCGGACTCTATTTACGCCTCACACAAGTCACAAACCAATAGCACTTAAGCTTAGATTATACTCCTTTCGCTTTATCATGATATCGGTAACAGCAGGACAGAGCTATACGTGAGTCACACGTTAGAAAGAGACTAACGTGAAAAATGTATAGATTTTGACATCTGTCACTCATATCATGCTAAAACGAAAGGAGTGTAGTATATTATTAACCAATAAAAAGAACATGAACTTAAAATATTGAAAATGCAAATATTTACTGAGCGTTTAAACAGATCGATGGAATGGTTCTCTGCACCCATAGAGCGTATCCTTATACCTAGACTCTACTTTTTTAAATTTATTTTTTATTTATTTTACATTACAAAGACTTTTGACAAACAATCACGTTAATGGTATTGTATAAACCGCTGAGGTTTGTCCACAATGCTGGGTTTTACGTTAGCCTATTGCTTGCATTAAACAACTTAACTGTACATCATCGTCATCATCATCATCAGCCCATTTAAATCCCCACTGCTGGGGAACGGGCCTCCCTCAATCACATGAGGGGTAATTGCTATACTCACCACGCTTGGCAGACGGGTTGGCGAGGGTTTTGATATAAATGCAGAGTTTTCCTTCTCTGGGCGCTGATGATCATGCCAGCAGCTTTACCTTAGTCGCCTTTTACGACACCTCGGTAAGAGTGAGGGTGGCCTATTCTACTCTGCCGGGGACCACACTGTACATAACATGTACTAACATGTTTAAGTGAATATGTTTCGGCCGATCAAATGCCTTTATACCCAATCGCTGAGCGTACACACACAAGCCGCTCGGCGCGTGCGCTCGTGTAATTGCGTGCCCGCTCGGCCGTGCTTGCTTGCGTGGACGGCACCGACTAATGCCGATTAAATGCGGAACATTTGACTGCCAATACCTGTGGCTAGTGATTTGCAGAGTTTTTCTTTCATGAATTTCTCTACCCTAATCCCTACTCCTTCTTCTTCATCTTAGCGTGTAATTCCCGGTTGCGTCCAAAGCTGTCGTTTTCGAGCCCAGGGTACGTTTAGACCATGATTTAGGATTCGGGGGTCTGGTAATTACAATGAAGCGACTGCCCTCTGACCTTCGCAATCCTTTAACAGGGGAACCAGACCAACTGAATCATAGTTACACGTTTCATAAACTTTTTCACCGCCGAGTAGATGGTAATGGTAGAAATACGCACATAGATTTGAAAAAACTATTGGTGCATACTCGGATTCGGACCTCGACCACCTACGGGGAAGGCGTGTTCGTATCCATTGAGCTACTATAGCTCCCTAATCCCTACTCTTACCATCATATTTCGATTGGATACCAGTGTAACATAACCGAATGGGGATCAGGCGCAAGACCAAAAATGTACGTGCTTTCTTGAGCACGGGGTTACAAGACCGCCAAAAACATAGGACCAATTTTTGGCTCGACCCGGGGATCAAACGCAGGGTCCTAAGCACAGCTGTCGCTTTAGAGTGCTAGCTAAAACTAGCCACTACGCCACCGTACCAGTTACTCTTAACTTCTAACACATTTCTTATCTTTTTCTTTAATAAAGTTATCTTCTTTTTTTGTTATTGTTATTTTTCCAGTAAAGGCACATAATTATACACATTAAAAAATCCTAAACGGCAAATAACCTGCTTCTTTTACTTCCGCACTCAGAGTCGTTGATTAACTTAGTTGGTTGCAAAAGATAATATATTGACACTTATTTCAATACGTATAAAGACTACCCATAGTCAAGTTAATAAACAGAAGCTTAAATGACGTCTCTTAATGCGGCCGTTAATTTTTAGTATACTTAATATCTTTTAATTTAAATTTATTCTAAGATTGTTGAGACAATTTGCGTTATTAACGTAACCTGTTTTATAATATAAAAAAAAATATTTTTGTTTCCGATACTCTAACTTAAGTTTCGTTCATTTTTGTAAAAATCCTGATCGAAAAAGGCGTATTTCCGATGTTAAAAAATCTTAAACTTTGACGTTCCGGTCGAAATGGGTTTATTTCTGTGAGAAAAGCATATTTAATCAAAAGGTCTTATTTCAATGATAAAAAATGTTTCACGTAAAATTTTGTTTATCTTGAAATGAGAACTTTTGAACAGACACTCCTCAATTACTTGCGTTACAAATCTCAATATATAGTCTAGACTAGTAGCATAACATATTTTAAGCACACTGTAAATGACTTTTTTGGTCTAATTCACTCGACACTTTTTAATTATCATGTAATGTATGTAGCACTATTGTTAACCGGCTGTTGTTCCAAATAAATAAATAAATAAATTACGTGCGCATTCGGACGTGCACGTCCGCGTGGATGCCGCCGACCAATGCGCCCCCGATTACACGCGGAGCGCCCTAACAGATCACTGACAAGAAATGCCATACATTCAATCTACTAAATGTGAATTCAAGACATCATAGATAATAACTTCTCATCATCAACCTCCTGCTCTTTTCCCAGGTTATCTGGGGTCGGCGCAGTATGTTTTCCTTTTCCATACGTCCCTGTCATTCGTCATCGAATCATCCACCTCTTTTTCCATCATGTCATTCTTCACACAATCCATCCATCTCTTTTTCGGCCGTCCTCTATTCCTCCACCCACTTACGTTTAAACTCATCACTTTTTTGGCAACATGTTCTTCCCCTCTTCTCCTTACATGGCCATACCAGGAAAGACGATTTGCCTTCAATTTATCAATGATGGGGGCCACTTTCATACTTCCTCTAATATATTCATTCCTTATCTTGTCCATTCTCGTCACTCCACACATCCATCTTAACATTCTCATCTCTGTCGCATGCAATCGTCCTTCATCCGTCTTCTTAACGGCCCAGCATAGATAATAACTTCTATGACAATTAAATGACGAGACTTTAGAATTTATTAATACCTTCGCTTCGGTATACGAGAACCGCTGGGTGAATTTTGCTACCAACAAATATGAGTGCCGCAGGAGCTAATTTTCTTAATCTAAGGAGGTTTTCGATCATATGATCGAAGGCGAAACATGACGGTGGAACAGATAGCATTATAGTTTAATTTTAATTTGACTACCCTTTGGAACAGTGGTAGCGAACGCTGCCTTTGGTGCAACGGGTTCGATCCACGCACAGTACAAACATTTGTGTGCATGGACATGTCTGTTTGTATTGGTCTGGGTGGTATCTATGTATTATAAGTATTTATTTACAACAGAAAAGCGCGAACTACGAGGCTGGTTTACGCTACGGGTGACAGGAGTTTCGCCATTCAGAAAGGAAATACGCCAAGCTTAGATTAAATTGATTTAATCTAAGATGCTAAGTCTCCTGGGCATTTTTTGTAAATACTTATGAATAAATGAATATTCTTTTATTGGACTCAAAGTAAAGTATGAAAACATAAGCTAGGTATTACAGGATATGTACAACCAAGGCGGCCTTATCACTATGAGCGATATCTTCCAGGCAATCTCTGGGTAAATAACACATGATTAAGGTGTAGGGCAGTGCAATCTGAATATTTATATACTTACAAAGAAAACTTAAATATTAATACATGAATAAAATATAAATATGCTATAATGTGTATTGGCCGTGTGGTCCCCGGCAGAGTAGAATAGGCCAACCTCACTCTTACCGAGGTGTCGTAAAAGGCGACTAAGGTAAAGCTGCTGGCATGATCATCAGCAACCAGAGAAGGAAAACTCTGCATTTATATCAAAACGCTCGCCAACCCGTCTGCCAAGCGTGGAGAGTATGGCAATCACCCCTCATGTGATTTAGGGAGGCCCGTGGCCCAGCAGTGGGGACTTAAATGGGCTGATGATGATGATGATGATGCTATAATGCACACCTACATAAACACAATATTTCTCAACTTTAACGAAAATTATTCTAAATTACGCGGCAAAGCACGCGTACGACAAAGCGACACGAAACGAAGGAAAGCCTTTTTAT
Source organism: Marasmia exigua (assembly GCA_019059595.1). Classification (NCBI taxonomy): domain Eukaryota; kingdom Metazoa; phylum Arthropoda; class Insecta; order Lepidoptera; family Crambidae; genus Marasmia; species Marasmia exigua. The sequence goes on from CM032482.1 coordinate 17,324,395, forward strand.
TTTTATTTTACTAAAATGTTGCCAGGCGAATTAATAAAAAATCCCTAATCCTGAACAAACATAAACTACTTACATATATTATGATTAAATATAGCATATTGCAACTACAATAAAAAAAATCGATCTCAAAGAATGAGTTTAATTAAAGGACAGGAATTTATATAAAGAAAAGTATTTATTAAATGTATATACCTATTTGTAATTCCGCTGTTGGTTCTGATATTCGTAACACAGGTGCTTGAGGTATCTCGGAGTCGGATCAATGTGTGTGATGTTGTGAAATATTTATTTATTATTTTTAACTTTTGACTCTACATCGAAATTATAGCGGTTAGTTTTAGAACAACAATGGGTTTTCTTCCCATAGCAAACCTGTGTGAAGCCGCAGTAAGGTAAATAAATATTTTAACCGTGGCTTCCCAATTTATCCTCGACTGCATTATGTATGTACGTAAGAACTTGCACACTTTTCCAAAAAAGTCCGATAGTCATAGTCTTAACACCAGAAATAAACATAGGCTTGCCGTCCCGGTTCTCAGACTTCATAAAATCAGTAATTCGTTTGTTGGCTTAAGTATTAAGATATTTAATAAGATACCACAAAATGTCATTAATATATCACTGGATAAGTTTAAGTCTCATATTAAAACCTGCCTAATGAAGAAAGGTTACTATAGTGTACAAGACTATTTAAATGATAAGGATTCTTGGTCATGTTAATTGATTAATCTTTTGAGTTGTTATTCATAGTAGTAGTAGAAGAGAAAAAAATACAATTATGGAGGTTAATACCTCCATGTATTTTTTTCTCTTCTCAATTGAAACTCTGTAACATCATCATAGGATAGGTAGCTTTAGCACCTGTGTTACGGTAATCAGAACCAACAGCGAAATTAAAAATGTATACATATATTAATTTTCTTTTTGTAAGTACATACTTATAACACATAGAAATACGTAAAAAGTAAATATGTTCATGAACACCAATGTTTGTACTGTACACGGGCAGCGTTCACTACCACTGATCTAAAAGGGTCGTCTATTTAAATATGTCATATATTTTGTTTTTAACATCATATTGTTTTTATTTAACTTTTCCTTGAAGTAGGAAATACTTAAAGGAAAAGTTAGAAAAATAAGAAAAGTGGAAACTGTTTTATATTTGATACTGTTTATAAGATAAGCATAGATAAGAGCGATTTAACAGTGGGAGAGCCACGCTTCAGCATGAATGGGCCGGCTCGACCGGAGTAATACCACGTCCTCACAGAAAACCGGCGTGAACCAGTTCATGCGCTGTGTTTCGCTGCGTGAGTGAGGGTACCGGAGGCCCAATCCAGGGGAAGGGGGTTTAAAATTTAAACAGCGCACTTGTGACACCACTGGTGTTGCAGATGTCCATGGGCGGCGGTAATCGCTTACCATCAGGTGATCCGTCGGCTCGTCTGACACCTATATCATAAAAAAAGAGCGATGTTAGTTCAGTGGATAAGAACGCGCCTTCCGGGGGTTCGTGGTTCGAAACCGAGCATGCACCTCTGAATGTGCATAATATTCTACCATTAGGTTATTTGTGATAACGATTCTGAAGGTTTGCAGGTAACTGTGATCTAGTTGGCTTGGTTCCCCTGTCTAATGGTTGCAAATACCAGAATTCTAAAATCCTGGACCATGGTTTAGGCGTACCCCGGGTTCCGAAGCGACAGCTTTGGGCGCAACTGGAAATTACACGCTAATATGAGGAATAAGTGGAGACCGCGACTCGGTCGGTGCTGGACGCCATGCGACAAGTTGGGATGGTGACATTCGAAGGCTGGCTGGTGTAGGCTGGATGAGAGTGGCCGAAAATCGGGAGCAGTGGCGTGCATTAGGGGAGACCTATGTCCAGCAGTGGACGAGTGTGGGTTGCTGATGATGATGATGATGATGAGGAATAAAATACCTAAACATGGAAGACAATTTCGACTTATAAGAAAAAAAATCTGAAAGAAATTCGGTAACACCTCATCGCTCAAGATGGCCGAACAAAGGCAAAAGCTCTTTATCTTCACGTATTTACTTTTCTTATTTTCAGGATTCCAGGTTCGATTCAACATTTCACTTCGCTTGCACTTTTTAAATTGCAGCAGCCTTTTTTGCGGGATTATTTCAGCTTGAATTAAAGTATAAACAGCGGAATGAAAATTAAGAAGACAGGGGTGAATTGGAACTATAAATAGTTATTTGTATGAAACAGGGGCTAGACAAGCAGACGTATTGCCTCACCATCATCATTTCAGCCAATAGATGTCCACTACTGGACATAGACCTCCCCCAATAATCTCTACACAGATCGCTCTTGTGTCACCCGCATCCAATGGATTCCCGCGACCTTCACCAGATCGTCGGTCCACCTTGTCTGGGGGGCCTGCCACTGCTGCGACTTCCTGTACGTGGCCTCTACTCGACGTTACCTGTTGGTAGGTAATTACCACCGTCCCTGGACACTCACAACAACAAAGGAGCCATATGTGCGCTACCAGCCTTTTTAAAAGGAGTACGCTCTTCTTGAAGGTTTGCAGGTATCGATCCGGAAACACTGCAGGCAACAGTTCATTTTTTCCGTGTGGTCCCCGGCAGAGTATAGATAGGCCACCCTCATTCTTACCGAGGTATCGTAAAAGGCGACTAAGGTAAAGCTGCTGGCACCCAGAGAAGGAAAACTCTGCATATATATCTAAACCCTCGCTAACCCGTCTTCCAAGCGTGGTGAGTATGGCAATTACCCCTCATGTGATTGAGGGAGGCCCGTGCCCTAGCAGTGGGGACTTAAATGGGCTGACGATGAATAGTTCATTTCATAGTTTTGTCGTACAACATAGATAGTTTTTTGAGAAACGCCGAGTAAATGGTAGGCAGCGCACTTGTCACTTCTCTCGCGTTGCGGATGCGGTTGCAATCGCTTAGCATCAGTTGATCCGTCTGCTCGTGTTCCATTTAAAAAAAACTACAAAATATAGTATATCAAAGGCTGAGCTGAAACCAAAACAAACTTCAGGCATCAGTGCACTACAATGGTATTGACATATGCGTGATTAATTTAACTACGAGCAAGAAATGGTTGATCGAAGGCGGGACTTATCCATGAGTATGTTTTGCATGTCACCTCGGTATACAATAATTTGAGTAGATCTATAATTGAAAACCTTTTTTTTAAGTACAGAAGTGTAGTCTAATATTTAAATGACAAACTCAATCTTCATCATCGTCATTTCAGCCAATAGACGTCAAGTGCTGGACATAGGCCTCCCCCAAAGATCTCCATACAGATCGATCCTGTGCCGCCCGCATCCAAGGGATTCCCGTGACCATTACCAGATCGTCGGTCCACCTTGTGGGGGCCTGCCACGGCTTCGACCTCCTAAACGCGGCCTCCGCTCAAGGACCTTTCTGCTCCATCGACCGTCTGATCTCCTCGCAATGTGCCCTGCCCATTGCCACTTGAGACAAGCAATTCTTCGGGCTTTGTCTTTGACTTTGGTTCTGCTGCGGATCTCATCATTCCTGATACGATCACGCAAGGAGACTCCGAGCATAGCCATTTCCATTGCTCTCTGCGTGACTTTGAGCCTTCTAAAGCGGCTCATTGTAAGCGGCCACGTTTCGGTTCCGTATGCCATCACTGGCAATACACACGTATTAAAGACTTTCGTCTTGAGGCACTGCGGTAGATGGGCCGAAAATATGCTGCGTAACTTCCCGAAAGCTGCCCAGCCGAGTTGGATTCGTCGATCAACCTCTTTCTGGAAGTTGGACATACCAAAATGAACTTTTTGCCCCAGATGCACTCGTCCACAGCTTTCAGTGCAGAGCTTCCAACATTTACAAAGTTAATAAAAATATTGAAATAAATTATCTGAAATAATAAGAATCTTACTGACTTTGGCGCCCTGTTTGTCTAGTGGTTTAAGTACCGGGCCGTGATATTGGGAACCTGGGTTTGATCTCCGGGTCGAGAGAAAAGTATGTTTCGAATTTTTCAAACATAGCTCGGGTTTGTGATCACCACTCCGCATTGGGCAAGCGTGGTGATTTAGCCTAATCCCATCATAGTAGCGATAACTTGATTTCTATGATAAGGGGTCTTTGCCCTGCAATGAGAGGCTGATATTTTACTTTTACTTTCTGCCCACACAATGGGGCAAAAACATGTAACTCCTATTTTTTAATTTTACCAACTGTAAACCACATTTTCTTTTGTGATAATTGGCAGACGAGCAGACGGGTCACTTGATGGTAAGTGATTACCGCCACCCATGGAAGACATGAGGCATTACAGACCTACCGCGCGTAGTACTCGTACAAATATGGATTCAGATATCAACGATGGTGTTTCCGAACAGATACGATCTGGAGATCTTCAAGAAAAGAGCTTATTCGATTCGGCGGGTAGGGCTAAAAGAAGCCGCGTGGGCTGATGCAATTCAAAGGTTTTACATTAGTGTCTAGTGGTTTTTAGTGTGCAAGTTTGGTGTTTATTTGTGTAGTGAAGTGCCGCAAAGTGATCCCAATAATAAGAATCGTTGGATTGTATCGTTTTTAACACTGCTATTGTGTGTCGAGTGCGTTGTCTCGTGACAACTTGCTTGGACCTAATAGAGTCTTAAAACCCGCGATTGCTTTTAGAGTGATATCCGCTGAATCCGTAGGTCGATAAAACGCAAAACACCGGCGTTTTATTGAGTGACTGTGACTTTGACTGACTTTGACTGTTGACTACCTACTTGTTCTCAATAAGTTACTTGACATTGGCGAATTATCTTCGGTTGTCCCGCTTAATAATGCCTAAAATCTAAAACATGATAATGGCAGAAGTAATTCTCAGTCGAGAAGTTGATTGCCACAAATAAAATAAGAAGAAGAAGAGCTTATTCCTCCCTTAAGAGCCGGGAACGCATCAGTGATGCCCCGTGTGTTACAGATGTCCAGGGGTGGCGTTAATCAATTACCATCAGATGAGTTCTTTTGTCCGCAGTTATATAAAAAAAGACCATCATCATCTCTTAAGGTAGGAATATAAGCTCCTTTCATGAAGATGCCTTGGGTTTAAATGTTGGCAGGCACTTGTGACTCCACGGGTGTGTCGCGGGTGTCCATGGGCGGTGGTATCGCTTACCATCAGGTGATCCGTCTGCACGTCTGCCACCTATCGCATAAAAAAAGATCATTGTTTACTTTTATGAAAGTTACCCCGGTTTCCTCTGTTCAACCTGAAAAATGCAAGATTTATCCTTTTTTATGCATTAGTCTAGTCATCTCATTAGCACGGTGAGAAAATATCTTATATTATTTTAACCAAACAAATTACCTACACCCGGGAGATTCGTAATTTAATACTAATTTAAAATTTCAAGCTATTGTGGATAATAACAATAAAGATGTAAAATGAAAATATATTGTCTGTAACACTAAAAATTATTAAGCTCTTCTTATACATCTTAGCGTATAATTACCGGTTGCGTCCACAGCTGTCGCTTTGGAACCCGGGGTACGCTTAGACCATGATTGGAAGGGGGGGGGGGGGGGGGGGGGGGGGGGGGGAACTGACCTTCGCAACCCTTTAACAGGGGAACCAGTCCAACTGAATCACACTCGTTACAACCTGTGCGGATAAAGAATGGGATCAGAAATGGCGGCGAATCTATTCACTTCTCGCTCGCACACTATTTGCGTCTATACTCGCACTCGTGGGTGTGCGAGCCAGAAGTGAATGCGCCGATGCGCCGTCATTTCTGATCCCATTCTTTATTCGCACAGGTTGTACACGTTTGCCACCTGCGTGAAAGGCGCGTTCGTATCCATTGAGCTACAATCGCTCTTAAAAATGATTAAGCTCATACTAAGCTATTTAAACTCCATGTTGGTCTAGTGGTTTAAGTACCGGGCCGTGATCTCGAGGTCCTGGGTTCGATTCCCGGGTCGAGCGAAAAGTATGTTTCGATTTTTTCGAACATTGCTTGGGTTTGTGATCACCAATCCGCATTTGGCAAGCGTGGTGATTAAGCCTATTCCCATCATAGTAGCGATGACTTGATTTCTATGATGGAGGCCTTTGGCCTGCAAGGGGACTGTTTATTGGCTGATACAGGATACAGAAAGCTATTTAGAGCCAAAGGTTTGAAGAGCTACGGTATAAAAGTTTAACCCGTAGAATAACACACTTCGGCTGCATATGCTTACAGTAATCTCAGATATATGACAGAGACTGAACGTGTCATCATCATCATCAGCCCATTTAAGTCCCCACTGCTGGGGCACGGGCCTCCCTCAAACACATGAGGGGTAATTGCCATACTCACCACGCTTGGCAGACGGGTTGGCGAGGGTTTTGATATAAATGCAGAGTTTTCCTTCTCTGGGTGCTGATGATCATGCCAGCAGCTTTACCTTAGTCGCCTTTTACGACACCTCGGTAAGAGTGAGGGTGGCCTATTCTACTCTGCCGGGACCACACGGCGTACGTGACTACTGAACGTGTGGGAGAGACAAAAATAATGTCCTCCAACCGAGAGATGCTTCTTCACGCTTCGTTATATGAATCTTTCGTTTGTTCTATCGAAGAGTTCGTTATAGTTATATTCCCGTACCCTCTTCTTTCGATGGGACACTAGTGTGACACGAAGAGGGATTAGGCGCAGGACCAAAGGCTTAACGTGCTTTACGAGGCATGGGGGTACAAGACCGCCAAGTTCCAGACTCCGGGCAAACACTGAGAATTTATTAACAGAAAAATTCGTGTACAAATTTTGGGATCGAACACGGGACCCCAAGCGCAACCGTCGCTTTAAGTGCGACCCACTAACCATTGCGCCACCGAGGTAGTCAGAACAGAGTAGAGAGGCAGAATAGAGTGCACTTGTGCACTTTAATAATTTATAATTTCACAAAATCTCATATATTGACCTGATTCCGTACTAAGTAGCGTAAGCACTTGTGTTACAGATATCAGACAACAGAGGAACACAAATATATACTTAAATACATGTATAATATGTCCTGCGTCGATGGCTGATCACTGAGATTGTCCGCCATGACCGAAATATCGGTTTAGAGGACCTTATTATTACCTATTATAGTTATAGCTGTATAAAGTGGCCCTGCCTCGGTGGGGCAGTGGTTAGTGGGTTGCACTTTAAAGCGACGGCTTGGGGTCGCAGGTTCGATCCCCGGGTTGGGCCAAAATTAGTTCGGAAATTCTCAGTGTCAACCCGGAGTCTGGAAGTTGGCGGTCTGGTACCCCCTTGCGTCTGATCCCTCTTCGGACGTGTCACACTGGGTGTTCCATCGGAATATGAGGGTAAGGGAATAGAGAGTGCAATTGTTGCTTGCGCACACACTTGCGCACTTTATTGCGTACGTGGCTGATCGTTGAGATTAGCTACCGAAGTCTTGATTGGTTGGAGGTTTATTATTATTAATTACATAATGTTTAATAATCGAATCAATCGCTGTACTGAGAATCGATTCCATTACGAATTCATTCTGTTTGCCCTCACGGCCGGTAAACACCTAATCCGATGCCACATTGGACGTGTACAGATGCGTTTAACAATTCTGAATTAAGCTTTACAATTTGCTATGAATGTTTGTCATTGCTAGTTTCAAATTAGAATATAAATATAAAGATTGCACTGCCCTACATCTTCATCAAGTGTCCTTTACCAAAAGTTTGTCTGGAAGAGATCGTTCATAGTAAATATGTATATGAATATCTGTATTATTTACTTACTAGAAACACGGTACATTTATCAATAGGATGGTCAACATGTTTTGCCATACATGGCATGTAAAAATAATGTTTAAATATAATTAAAAACGTTGAGACGCATGTCAAAGTTTTTTTTTTAATTGTCATAAAGAGTGTAAAAATTGCTTAGTACTATAAAAGATATGTGTTATGATGAGAGGGTTTCAGGGATGATAAATCAAACCGCTCCGTTCGAGTGCTGCTGCTACACTGATTTATTCTTTAAAACTATGATACTGTACAAAGAATGATGCGTTGACAAAACCAACTCGCGGCGATGCCGACAAATAAAGACACCGCCACACATGCATGATTGATACGCTTAAGGCGTGGCTACGTAATAATATTTTACACAAATGTACGATGGCTTGTACACTGGAATACCTTTTTTTGAGTTTTTATACTTTATTTTGACCGGATGACCGGACTGACCGGATGGCGCAATGGACAACATTTCAAAATTGCTAAGCTCTGAAACAAAAAATACCATTTCTTTATTTACTTTTCCGCTGCGCGAATATATATTTATTAATTTTTTATATTGCTTATTTACTGAGAAAAAATTAAAAACTAAAAAACGTAAGATGACGTCATCGGACGGCAGAATGTAAAATATTTCTTTGCTTAGCATATTATAGTTTTAAATTTACGAAATGCCAAACCCATGACATGCAACTGTCAAAAAAAAGACAACTTGTCAACGTTGAATGTATGAATGACGTTGACAATGTTGACACTAGTATTATTTACCTTGACAGTAGTACCTTTTTTTTATAAAAACAATGATAAGCAAAGGAATATCGCTGTATTCAGCCGTCCGATGACGTCATTTGGCGCTTACGTCTATTTAGAATATACAGAATTTTAATAATTATTTTATGCATGAAAATGAACAAATTTTGAAAAAAGAAAAAATATGGGTCCGTTCATTTTATGTCTATTTTCATATAAAAAAACAATATGGACATGTTAAAAATATGAAATGTTGTCCATTGGTAGTGACCCTGCCTCTTACGCCAAAGGTCGTGGGTTCGATCCCCACCCTGGACAAACATTCGTGCGATGAACACTTGTGTTTGTTCGGTGTCTGGGTGTAATATATGTATTTAAGTATATATTTGTGTTCCTCTGTTGTCTGATATCTGTAACACAAGTGCTTAAGCTACTTAGTACGGAATCAGGTCAACGTATGAGATGTTGTGAGAATTATATTATTATTATTATTTTGAATGCAATAAAAGTATGTTCATTCATTCATTCAATATTAGTAAAAAGCAAAAAAGTGTACTTTTATAAGTCCTCAATCAATAGGCTTTAAAACAATTTCTCTGTACCTCTAGAAAAGCCCGATCAATCACCACCAAAATTAGTTTGTGCTGTCCTAGTTCTTTCACATATGAAAACGTAATTTAACGCCTGGGTGATTCTCCGTTCAGGATTTGCTATAAATCTTGATATTTGGCGCAAGAGTTTGATTTATTTCTTATTAACTCTCGCTCTGCATGGGCGAGAATAAGCTTTTTACTGTGAGGGGAAACAGGCCTGCGATTTGCGATTTTACATTCCGAATAGGTTAGAAATTGAAGGTTTTGTTAGCTCAGAACAATGTGTTCTAGCAAAATTAAGGTAGTTAGAAGCTATCGAAATAATTATTGTATTTATTTATTCCAGTGGCATAGCGTACTTTGTCGGGGCCCCGTATAAAAAAAATGTTTGGAGGCCCTTATACGGGGGTAAAGATTTTTTATAAAAGAAAAATAATATTGTGAAAAGAAATATTTATTTATCAAAACACATAATTTAACCATTTTACAAATATTTTTTTGGACTTGTGAACGCACGCCTAAGGCGGGAAAAAAAAGTAATTGCTTTATAGAATTTTGACATTTGTAAAATAAAATAAATTAGAAAGTTTTTATTTTTTTCCTTACACACTTTGGGGGCCCCCGTGCTGGCCCGGGGCCCTGTATAATTGATACGGTAGATACGGCGGTAGCTACGCCCCTGATTTATTCAGCCAATAGGAATAACATGCTATATATTTATGACTAAATGAAACCATTACATATGTACACACTTTGCAAAACTCCTTTCAGCAGACAATATTTCACAGTGACTATAATAATAAGTAAAAAAAATAAAATAATAATAATTTACAAGTAGAATATACATATAAAAATAGAAGTTAATGTGAGTGAGACATAGTGGCACTTGTGATAATAGATGTATAGTTTCACTTTACATCATCTCAGACTGTTTCTAACTTTTTTTTACTATGGCTCTACCCGAAGATAATTCGCCAATGTCAAGTAAGTTATTGAGAATAAGTAGGTAGTAAACAGTCGAAGACAGACAAAGTCACAGTCACTCAATAAAACGCCGGTGATTTACGTTTTATCGACCTACGGATTCAGCGGATATCACTCTAAAAGCAATCGCAGGTTTTAAGACTCTATTTGGTCCAAGCAAGTTGTCACGAGACATCTCACTCGACACACAATAGCAGTGTTAAAAACGATACAATCCAACGATTCTTATTATTAGAATCACTTTGCGGCAATTCACTGCACAAATAAACACCAAATTTGAACACTAAAAACCACTAGACACTAATTTAAAACCTTTGAATTGCATCAGCCCATGCGGCTTGTTTTAGCCGTACCCGCCGAATTTGTTTCTAACTTAAGAAGCTAAAAATATCTGTAGAAAAACGGGAACGTGATGTTGGGCCTTGGGCAAATGAAATCGGATAAATACAGCAACACGGGTTTTATTTTTCTTTCACAATCTTAGATCATCATCATCATCATTTCAGCCAATAGACGTCCACTGCTGGACATAGGCCTCCCCCAATGTTCTCCACACAGATCGGTCCTGTGCCGCCCGCATCCAATGGATTCCCGCGATCTTCACCAGATCGTCGGTCCACCTTGTGGTGGGCCTGCCACGGCTGCGACTTCCTGTGCGTGGCCTCCACTCCAGGACCTTTCTGCCCCACTGGCCGTCTGTTCTCCTCACTATGTGCCCTGCCCATTGCCACTTGAGGCATGCAATCCTTTGGGCTATGTCTGTAACCTTAGTTCTCCTGCGGATCTCATCATTTCTGATACGATCACGCAGGGAGACTCCGAGCATAGCTCTCTCCATTGCTCTCTGGGTGACTTTGAGCCTCCTTAATCGGCACATTGTAAGCGGCCATGTTTCGGTTCCGTATGTCATCACTGGCAACACACACGCATTGAAGACTTTCGTCTTCAATGCAATCAATCAATCTTAGATATTAAGCCTTATTAATCTTCTTATTTTAATTAATTGGAACTCTTTTCGCGCGCGTCTTTCGTCTTACTTTACTTCCCCATCTTTTTTTCTCTCCCTTTCACACCCATCATTCCCACTCACTCACTCGTCTGCGTTCCTTTCCATTCTTTAATATTCACATACTCCTCATCTCACATATAGCAATCCTATTGATGGCACATTCGTGATATGGGGTTGTAATACGATATGTTATTTGTATAAATATTAAAAGAAAATAACTTAGCTTTTCTAGTGTGATAATAAGTGTTAAAATTTAATTGCGATAAAAGATGAGGAGAGCTCATTTCATAATTAACTATTTTATACAAGCACATAAGATCTAAATGTTTTCTGCGATCACTGAGAGGCACCATTAGGAAATAAGCTAGTCTACTTTCGTAAATGAACCGATCACACGAAGATTACCCTTTCTGAAACAAAGTAGTCTCAAAAAACGTCTTTGGAATTAGGTATCAACTCGTGCAAAAAAAAATGTTGTGATATGAGTACTTGGAGCCCAATTCTCGGGCTTGTGATATTTTAAAAACATGGCGGATATCACCGGAAAACCATACAAGAAAACTATGTTTTAGTGATATATGTCGTATAAAAATAATTAACGATTGCACAATTGGGCTCCAGCACCCACTACGTTGGTGAAATTGTCGGGATAATATATGATGTTATTTTTCATTTTTTTTTGCTATAGGCGACAAATGAGCAGACGGATCGCCTGATGGTAAACGATTGCCACCACCCATAGACACCCGCGACACCAGTGGGGTCATAAGTCCGCTGCCAACCTTTAAACCCCCCTTCCCCCCGGATTGGGCGTCCGGCACCCTCATTCACGCAGCGAAACACAGCACAGTGCTGCTTCACGCCGGTTTTCTGCGAGGACTTGGTCCGGTAGAGCCGGCCCATTCAAGCCGAATCAGAGAGATTTTCTTTTCTTTATCTTATTATGTATATTTTAAGTAGTTAGTAAGTGAATTTTAATTTGCTTTTCTTATATTATTTTGTGCCAAATAAAGAGGTCTGACGCTGAATGTGCATTTTTGAACATGGACTTCTCGGACGCAGTATATGCATTTCTCACAAGGGGCACTTCTCATAATGGACTCAATTTACGTTACGGGTCATGGCGAAATGTTGGAGTACCGTTAAGTTATGTGTCCAGCTGATGCGGAGCATACGGTGGTAACACCACATCTCGAATGCCTCCAGACGTCGTCTGATGTCCTCCTTCAAAGTCCAGGCCTCGCATCCATAAGTGACAACAGGCCATATATAGCACAGTAAGATGCGAACTCGGAGCTTTATGCCTCTTTGCCTTGATTTGATCTTGATGGTGCGGCAGAGGAACTGCCAAATTTTTTAGTCCATAATGGAATGATTGACAGAGCGTTGTCCGGAGTACATTACGACGCGTTTGGTCCTCAGGCCATCCACTTCAGCCTGGTTTCCCCTAACTATACATTTCCGTTTTTCGGATCAGTGGCGCCGCCAATAGATTTTTATTGATTGTAATATAATGAACACAATAAGAAAAAAAATTACAAGACATTTTAATTAAAAAATGGATATGTGATTTTTTAAGCTTATTTCGAACACGCAGTATAGGCCCTCAAGTAATATCTCGTATAGTATGATAACGAACAAGTAAATACAGTAACAAGATTCCCTACGTCTTATATTATAGGTACTGACTACTGATACAGGATGAATCGGTAAAAAAATCATCCATATACTCGTAACCACCTTCTATAACCATTCTGAACATAAATCATCATCAATTCAGCCAATAGACCTCCACTGCTGGACATAGGCATCCCCCAATGTTCTGCACACAGATCGGTCCTGTGCCGCCCGCATCCAATCAGAAATGATGAGATCCGCAGGAGAACTAAAATCACAGACATAGCCCAAAGGATTGCATACCTCAAGTGGCAATGGGCAGGCCACATAGCGAGGAGAACAGACGGCCGTTGGGGCGGAAAGGTCCTCGAGTGGAGGCCACGTACAGGAAGTCGCAGCCGTGGCGCCCCCCACAAGGCGGACTGACGACCTGGTAAAGGTCGCGGGAATAACAGTGGGATAGCCATGCTTCGGCATGAATGGGCCGGCTCGACCGGAGTAATACCACGTCCTCGCAGAAAACAGGCGTGAAGCAGTGCATACGCTGTGTTTTGCTGCGTGAGTGAGGGTACCGGAGGCTCAATCCAGGGGAAGAGGGGTTAAAGGTAAGCAGCGCACTTGTGACACTACTTGTGTTGCAGGTGTCCATGGGCGGCGGTAATCGCTTACCATCAGGTGACCCGTCGGCTCGTCTGCCACCTATATAATTAAAAAATTATATAAATAAATAAATAAAAAAATCTTTAATGTAGAAATTGTGGTTTACAAAACATGCAGGTGTTAAATTATATAATAGTTCACACAAATTACTTGTTTAGGCATACAATAGTCTTTTTTAGTAAATAATTTGATTGAAGTTAAATATTGTTTGACATGCATTTTAATACTTCATAATAAATTAATGTAGATATCTCTAAAGTTACTATTAAATGTCAACGAATTAATTAAGTCAGAATATCAAAATTTATCGTGATGTCAAAATGAAAATGGGGAAATATAAATAATTAATTAGCTTTCAATTTTTTATGTCAGTGATATCATCATCATCATCATCATCATTAGCCCATTTAAGTCCCCACTGCTGGGGCACGGGCCTCCCTCAATCACATGAGAGGTAATTGCCATACTCACCACGTTTGGCAGACGGGTTTTGATATAAATGCAGAGTTTTCCTTCTCTGGGTGCTGATGATCATGCTAGCAGCTTTACCTTAGTCGTCTTTTACGACACCTCGGTAAGAGTGAGGGTGGCCTATTTTACTCTGCCGGGGACCACATGTCAGTGATATACAATAAAACATTCATCTGTATTTGCTATCGAAGGATTCTTTCAGGTTATATAAACAACCATCAACCAGTAACTTTCTTAATTCTACCTTACATTTAATTAGTGGTGAGGTTCTTGGGGCATTGGGCAAGTGATTATATGTTTTACGGCCTTGGCGGCGCGGTGGTTAGTGGGTCGCACTTTAAAGCGACGGCTGCGCAAGAGGTCCCGGGTTCGATCCCGGGGTCGAACCAAAAATTTGTACCTAAGTTTTCGGTAATAAATTCTTAGTGTCAGCCTGGAGGCTGGAAGTTGGCGGTCTAGTACCCCCGTGCCTCGGAAAGCACGTTAACCCGTTGGTCCTGTGCCCGACCCCTCTCCGGTAGTGTCATACGTGCTGGTGTCCCATCGGAATATGAGCGCAAGGGAATAGAGAGTGCACTTGTGTTTGCGCACACATTTGAGCACTATAATATATCCTGCGTAAGTGGCTAATCTTTGAGATTAGCTATTATTTTACTTTACAAATTTTGTTCTATGAATTTTAGTAGGTTATTAAATTTTTTTTGACTTCCCATAAAAAAATAAATTGTGAATTTCCAAAATTACACGACTACAATAGAACACGTGGTTAAAGGGATATACAGGGTGTATCTGTGAATAGGGGTGAAGCGCCGGGCGCAATCAATAACCTGGCGCCCTCTGGTTTCAAAATGCGCGAACAAAATGAAATACTTACAACATGTTCGACTACCTATGGGCAGTCGCTTCATTGTAAATGTCAGAGATCCCGAATTCTATATGGTCCAAGCGTACCCCGGGCTTCGAAGTGACAGCATTGGACGCAACTGGAAATCATACGCTAAGATGAGAAGAACGATCAGGATTCAGGAGGTCAATTCTACTAATACACAACGGTCGAGGTTTAGTTGCGTTTCAGCTACCTAGTTTTGGTTAGCACGCATTTATTCTATTCTACTATTTCGAAACCGAAACTGAATCGCAACTGAACCGTAGCGACAAATCGGCCATAGATTTTATCGTTGGCCAATGCGGTGGCCTCAAAAAAAATATGCAAAAAGTTCGTTATGATATTTATTAATCATTTCAATAAATATCATTACGAATCATTTCGTTGGAGCCGTAAAGTCCTTGAGTGGAGACTCGGTAAGCGTAGTGTAGGATGCCCTGCGACAAGATGGGATGATGATATTCGAAGGCTGGCTGGTGTGGGCTGGATGAGAGTGGCCGAAAATCGGGAGCAGTGGCGTGCATTAGGGGAGACCTATGTCCAGCAGTGGACGAGTGTGGGTTGCTGATGATGATGATGAAACATTTCAAAGCATTGTTTAATTACAAATGTATCGTAATAATGTATTCGCGTTCGCTTCTTGTGGAGCGTTACAGGGGAGGCTCTATGTGTAGCGAGGGGCTCTCGGCGCCCTCTAACTTCCGGCGCCCGGGTGCACCGCACCCTCTGCATTATAGGTAAAGACGCCCCTGTCTGTGATCATTTTTTTTACAGTAACACGGTATATTGGCTCTCCTCGGCCTGGTGGTAAGCAGAGAGAGCCCACGTTGCAATTACAACGAAAGCGATGTCGTGAATTACCTCCGTTGGGACTGCCGTACTGGCCCGCGAGATGTTTCTTCACGCTTCAACATTGATATCCAAAAGTCAAAAGACTATTTATTTGCATAGGCTTGTACAGCACTTACAAATCGTCATGCATTAACATATTTTGAAACTGCTATTTTTTTTTTATGCTAGAGGCGGACAAACGAGCAAGCGAGTCACCTGATGGAAAGTAATCATCGTCGCCCATGAACATCTGCGAAATCAGAGAGATCGGTAAAGTGTTGCCGGCCTTTTTTTTAGATATTAGCTAATAAGTATAATAATAATTTACATGTAGTTCTTAGGCAATATTCATGTATGAAACGGACCAACACATCAGCCAGACGAACACATGAAGTCTATGACGTTCCTTCTTGTAAGACCAGTTTTGCACAATGTTTCTCGTATTATCTAGCACCTATGCTGTATAATCGGCTATGCAAAAGCAAACCTTTGAAAGACTTATTAAGACATGTTTGTAAAAAGACCCTGGATGAGATTCTGAGAAATTTAGATTATGAACAGACTGAATTAATAATAAAAGTGTGTAAGTAAATAATAGTACATAATAGAATTAATTCGTTTTATAACTGGCCAACATTTATAACTTTTATTTTATTTAACCTTCATTGCGAATGCATTATACCCAATAGGCGATAATATATACTTCATTCAATGGTTTATGTATACATATTGTGGCAGACAGAAAATGAGACACCCGGTAAGGGGGCAAAAATAAATATATTAACAAAATAAAATGATAAAAATAAAGAAAAATTACATGTTATCGGCCGAAACGTCTGATGAAGAAGAAAGGTCAAAAAATACTTTTTCTATTTATAAGGGCGCCTAAGCGGCAAGGAGGTCTGTCCTCGACACATATATTATAAGTGAATAAGTGATAGACTTGTATTAATTATTATTTATTTATTATTACTGTGAATTCAAATTATATATAATATTAAAAAGTATAAGGATTGCAAGTAATGGGAGATGTTCAGGCATGGGACGAGAGCTTTTTTTTATTACCTTGCCGTAACACAGTTTAAAACTAGCACGGGAGGTAAGAGTTCCTAATTATCTTCTTTATTCTGTTCTATTAAGTTGTGTCAAAATATTCATTGTAACAAAATAATGTATACATTTGGCTAAGTTCTAAATTTATGAAATAGTAATTAAGTAGATTGTGTAAGTGTACTTTATTATTATTGTATAATAATAATAAGTATATATACTACATTAATCCTTATAAATATAGAGGTTTTTACTAGTTTCTATTGTGAATTGAATAAAAAGCGTGACAATATATATGCCGCTACATAAAAAATAATAAGAAATAAATAATGCGGCGGTTCTATCACCGTCTCGGAAAGTGGTTTCTGGTCAAGAAATCTTTTAACTACCTGTTCTATCAACCAATTTGAGCAAAATTTTGTTTTAAGACGAAATACGTCGTATTTTTACTCGACTCCCCATACAAAATGACCAAGTCACGTGACCGACTTAGTACGAAAAGTTGCAATTTTTGTTGCAAATTTCCAAAAGTCATAGAACAAATGTTGTTAAGAATGGTTGTAGAACACGTGGTTTAAGGGATGTACATGTTTTTTTTGTCATAAGTGGCAGACGAGCAGTCGGATCACCTGACGGTAAGCAATTGCCGCCGCCCATGGACACCCGCGACACCAGTGGAGTCACAAGGGCGCTGCCGACCTTTAAACTCCCCTTTCCCCTGGATTGAGCCTTCAGTACCCTCACTCACGCAGCGAAACACAGCCCAATACTGCTTCACGCCGGTTTTTGTGAGGCCGTGGTATCACTACAGTCCAACCCGCCCATTCATGCCGAAGGGTGGCTCTCCCATTGGTACTGCCTGACGTGACTGACTTTGTACGAAAAGTTGTATTTTTTTTACGCCAATTTCCAAAAGTTGTTAAACAGATGTTGTTCACAATGGTTGGTAGAACACGTGGTTAAAGAGATGTAAATAATAATTCTCACAACATCTCATAGGTTGACCTGATTCCGTACTAAGTAGCTTAATCACATCAGACAACAGAGGAATACAAATATATACTTAAATACATATATTACACCCAGACACTGAACAAACGCAAGTGTTCATCGCACGAATGTTTGTCCAGGGTGGGGATCGACCTTTGGCGTAAGAGGCAGGGTCACTACCAATTGCGCCATCCGGTCAGTCGATAAATAAATGTTCACAGATACACCCTGTATGTTTACAGATACACCCTGTGGTATCATAACAAGTAAAAAGTCTAACAACTTCCCCCTCCCCCCCACGTCTTGTAGTAAATGTTACATACATCTCAGCTCGTGCAAACAGCAACTAATGAATGTGTGGAGATACATTCAAAGACTGATGGGTGCGCGAGCTTGATTCAAGAGATGGGTTCTGTAAGTTA
>CM032482.1:17357678-17377886 GCA_019059595.1 Marasmia exigua
AAGCCTTTCGACTCTGTCGAGACCTGGGCCGTGCTACAGTCTCTCCAAAGGTGCCGAATAGACTACCGATACATACAAGTGTTGCAGTCACTGTACGGAAACGCCACAATGTCAGTCCGTCTTCAGGACCAGGAATCAAAACCCATTCCTCTCCAGCGAGGTGTGAGACAGGGTGACGTTATATCGCCGAAACTGTTCACCACTCTGTTGGAGGACGTGTTTAAACTTCTGGACTGGCATGGACATGGCATCAATATAAATGGTGAGTACATGACGCACCTTCGATTCGCTGATGATATCGTAGTCATGGCTGAGACCTTGGAAGACCTTGGCACAATGCTTGACGACCTCAGTAGAGTCTCCCAACAAGTGGGTCTGAAAATGAACATGGACAAGACGAAAATCATGTCGAATTCCCATGTCGTACCCTGAAAAGGTTGGAAGCTCTGCACTGGAAGTTGTAGACGAGTACATCTACCTCGGACAAAAAATCCAGCTTGGTAAGTCCAACTTCCAGAAAGAGGTCGATCGACGAATCCAACTCGGCAGGGCAGCGTTCAGGAAGCTACGCAGCATATTTTCGGCCCACCTACCGCAGTGTCTCAAGACGAAAGTCTTCAATGCGTGTGTGTTGCCAGTGATGACATACGAAACCGAAACGTGGCCGCTTACAATGTGCCGATTAAGGAGGCTCAAAGTCATTCAGAGAGCAATGGAGAGAGCTATGCTCGGAGTCTCCCTGCGTGATCGTATCAGAAATGATGAGATCCGCAGGAGAACTAAGGTTACAGACATAGCCCAAAGGATTGCATGCCTCAAGTGGCAATGGGCAGGGCACATAGCGAGGAGAATAGACGGCCGTTGGGGCGGAAAGGTCCTCGAGTGGAGGCCACGTACAGGAAGTCGCAGCCGTGGCAGGCCCCCCACAAGGTGGACCGACGATCTGGTGAAGATCGCGGGAATCCATTGGATGCGGGCGGCACAGGACCGATCTGTGTGGAGAGCATTGGGGGAGGCCTATGTCCAGCAGTGGACGTCTATTGGCTGAAATGATGATGATGATGATTAAACTATTTTTTTGTGTGATGTGATGGGTGGCAGACGAGCAGGTTCGCCTGATGGTGAGCGATTGCCGCCACCCATAGACAGCTGGCACCAGTGGAGTCACAATACTATTTTGTTTTAGCATCTATCTACAATTTTGAGTTAGGTCAGTATTTTACTGAGGGTGCGATTTGCCAAGAAGCGATGATATCCCCCAGTTCGCCAGCTCTCGATGGTAGAAATTGAAATTGTGGATAGGTACCCATAATGGACAACATTTTAAAATTGCTAAGCTCTGAAACAAAAAATACCAATTCTTTGTTTACTTTTCCGCTGCTCGAATATATATTTACTCATTTTTTATATTGCTTATTTACTGAGAAAAAAATTAAAAACTAAAAAACTTAAGATGACGTCATCGGACGGCAGAATGTAAAATATTTCTTTGCTTAGCACATTATAGTTTTAAATTTACGAAATGCCAAACCCATGACATGTAACTGTCAAAAAAAAAAAGACAACTTGTCAAAGTTGAATGTATGAATGACGTTGACAATGTTGACACTAGTATTATTTACCTTTGACAGTAGTATTTTTTTTTATTAAAACAATGATAAGCAAAGGAATATAGCTGTATTCAGCCGTCCGATGACGTCATTTGGCGCTTACGTCTATTTAGAATAAAAAGATTTTCAATAATTATTGTATGCATGAAAATGGACAAATTTTTTAAAAAAAGAAAAAATATGGGTCTGTTCATTTTATGTCTATTTTCATATAAAAAAACAATATGGACATGTTAAAAATATGAAATGTTGTTGTTGAGATAATGATTCTGAATGTGTAAGTAACATGACTAATACTAAGTCTTATTCATAAATAGAAGGTGACGCGTTGACGTAACGTAGCGCCGCCAACAGATGTGTATTAATTGTGGCGATAATGAAACATTTTTCAAAAAAGTGCAACAAAGTTCAACAAAATTGAGTTGTTCTTGTGTAGTATTGTCTTCGTAAAAGTAGCCGTAACTGTTATCATTGCCTTAAGTGGCCGCTTTATGGTTACTTGCAGAAATAATTATTATTTCACAGCGTCACATACATTGATCTGACTCCGAGATAGGTAGCTCAAGCACCTGTGTTACGGATATCAGAATCAACAGTGGGATAACAAATATATACATATACTAGTTTTTTTTGTAAATATATACTTATAATAGATAGAACACTGAGACCAATACAAACAGACATGTTCATGCACACAAATGTTTGTACTGTGCGGGGATCGAATCCGCAACCATTGGACCAAAGGCAGCGTTCACTACCACTGTTCCAAACGGGTCGTCAAAATTATTGTACGCCTTTCCCCTATCACTTAAATAAACGTGGCGAAGCTATAAAGGTACCTCGAGTCAAAGCCTAAAATGAGCTGAATATTTTCCTCAACAAGTATACGTTGTTCCTTAAGCCTAATATCCAGTTGTTGAGCTCCATTTGGGCTAAGGAGGGCCAAACGTCCCTCGTAAAAATGCCTAATTATTTCGTTTCAGTTTAGTTTTTTCACCTGCTTCTGGCAATAAAGGCTGAGCCTCAAGGATCCATTGTAATTTCGAAGACCATAACTTAACACGTAAAACCGTCTCTCTAGTACTAGTACTAAGTAGTTTCAAAGCAATAAGTACGTGAGAAGGTGATCGTGAAATATTAGGGGTTAAGGTATCGATAAGGTTATTACAAAACTAAGTTTAACATTATTTAGTATGTCAACTATAATACTCAAGTTAAACCACCTGGACCCCTAGTTTAAAATGAGTACTAAAATAATAACCTCAAAATTTCGATTCAGTAACCATGACAACTTATCCCTGTGACAGTTCATTCCGTTTTACACCAAAGTTATTAGTGAGAAAGTAGACATTTTTTTTTTTTCATTTATCCCAAAAAAAAAGCAATTCCTATGCATATTACTTGGAAACCATACTTAGGTAAATATTATAATTTATTGTTGTTTAAAAACCATTCTTTAGAATTTTTACTTCAGACAACAAAATAAAGTTACCTATGTAAAATGAAATGTCACTGAACGAATGATTGAATGATTCGATCAATTTTGTCACTATCCTGCGTAACCATAGACTAAGTTGTCTATGGTTAGTCGAGGATTTGTAATAAAATTTTAAGAACTAAAATTATTCTGTAATAATCATGAACTTGCTAGTTTAGGATTAAAAGCGGTATCAGAGCAGTTTTTTGTAATAAGAGGGTTAGTGTTTTTGGGGACGCCATTAATAATAAGACAGCCTTTCTCAAGCAAAAACCAAGAAAAATACAGTGATGTCTAAATTATTTGTCGTTGTTTTATATGCGCAAGAATTTGAGAATTTATTAGTGCTTATTATGCTAGAGGTCACAAACGAGTAAACACATCACGTGATGCTAAATAATCACTGCCACCCATGAATATCTGCGAGATCAGATGACCTGATGGTTTGGAAAAAAGTAGACTTGTCGTCACGGTCTCTAAATCAAAACCGTAAGATAATAGACGTGTGTAACTCATTTACTGAAACGACTCAGTGATCCGACTCAGTCAAATGATACACTGTTCCGAATCTCTAATGTACGCTCTGTATGTATCATTTGACTCAAATGGATTTGGTGGTCAATCGGTACGCGGTAGTAAGCTCGCTCACTGATACGGATGAGCCGAATGATCCGAATGATTCGATAGAGCCGAATGAGCTGAATTATCCGAGTGAGCCGAATGATCCGAGTGAGCCAAATAAGCGGCATATTACTCGGTTTGCCTACGGGAGTATTTCCCGACGGCTACAACTTTGGGACCTTCAAGAGAAGAGCGTACTCCTTTTTAAGAAGGCCGGCAACGCATCAGCGATCTCTCTGATTTCGAAGATGTTAATGGGCGGCGATGATTGCTTTCCATCAGGTGACTCGCTTGCTCGTTTGTGGCCTCTAGCATAAAAAAAATTTAAAAAACTGTTATAATCATTTGAAAGATAAGCTTTTGCCAAGTTATAGACATAAGGAAATATTGGTTCTCCTCTGAGAACAATTCCACACATTGAACAGAAGTCTTCTCAGTAAATGATATTACGTAGCAGCGGTAATTTACAATCCTAAGTTATCTGCATGGAAGTAAAAAGGATTTGTTATAATTTTCAATTAAGTAGATTTTAATTTTTCAAGAGTGCAGTAAGATAGCACCATACGTGCACTATACCCGACATTTCCTGATACGCACATCCTTACTATGGAATCAACTTACGCGAAAATCTAATTTAAATTTAAATATGGGAGAGCCTCGCTTAGGCATGAATGGGCCGGCTCTACCAAAGTTATACCAGTGACTCACAAAAGACCAGCGTGAAGCAGCGCCTGCGCTGTGTGAGGTTACCGGAGGCCCAATGGGGGGAAGGGGAAAAGGTTGGCAGCGCACTTGTGACTCCACTGGTGTTGCGGGTGTCTATGTGCGGCGCTTACCATCATGTGATCCGTCTGCTCATCCGCCACGTCTCATATAAAAAGAAATCGACACGACAAGAACAATCTATTCTTTGTTATGTATGTAAAACATAACAAACAATATATTAGAGTAAGTAAGTACTTACGAGTATTACAAATCCCCGGAACTCGGACAAAGTTACCCAAAATATGGGCAAACAACCAATTCTTTTCCAAATGAAGTATTTAAACAACTATTATTTAAACAGCGGGGTCAAGTAACTTTTTTTAATAATAAATTCCTACGGGGAAATTTGAATACCCGCCCACCAGATGGCGCTCACCCCTAGGGGGTATTTTTTCCCCCCGGAGAAATTATGAGCTTACAGACTTACACCTTGTTATGAAGTTACGAAATCGTAAGACAGACTGTGGATATGGGGTTCTCAAAGTTGGGTCCGAAAGCTTAATGAGTTCGTATTTACTTTCACTTTTGCCTGTTCAAGAGGGCCTGGCTATCTTGTAAACATCTTATTGAATATTGCCTTGGTAAAGTGATTTACAGAGAGCAATGGAGAGGGCTATGCTCGGAGTCTCCCTGCGTGATCGTATCAGAAATGATGAGATCCGTAGGAGAACTAAGGTCACAGACGTAGCCCAAAGGATTGCATGCCTCAAGTGGCAATGGGCAGGGCACATAGCGAGGAGAACAGACGGCCGTTGGGGCGGAAAGGTCCTCGAGTGGAGGCCACGTACAAGAAGTCACAGCCGTGGCAGGCCTCCTACAAGGTGAACCGACGATCTGGTGAAGATCGCGGGATCCATTGGATGCGGGAGGCACAGGACCGATCTGTGTGGAGACCATTGGGGGAGGCCTATGTCCAGCAGTGGACGTCTATTGACTGAAATGATGATGATGATGATGAAAGTGATTTACAAATTTTGTTTTCTCTTTTCTTTATTGATTTAAAAAAAATTGAGACGTGGTCCCAAACGAAGGTTTTCTCTTGAACTATGGAAACTAGAAACAGCAAATGTGACACAAAAATTCAAACTATCTGTCACATTAACAATCATTGTGTTTCGTATAGCCTATGAGATGCATTTTTCTCTTGATTTTGTGGTATCGAATAAAAACTTATGAAAATTTGATCCGACCCGGGGTTTCCCCCCCGAACCCCAAGTGCAGTCGTCGCTAAAAGAGCGACCTAATAGCCTCTACTACCTTGAACATAATTAATTAGTCTATGGTATTTCCTATAAGGTAGGGTTCTGTGGAGTTGAATCTTGGGTAACGGTGAGTTTTTTTTTGTGGGATAGGTGGCAGATGAGCTGACGGATCACCTGATGGTAAGCAATGCCGCCGCCCATGGACACCCGCAACCGCACCCGCTGCCAACCTTTAAACCACCTTTCCCCCGAATTAGGCTATGCCTCCGGCACCATCACTCACGCAGCGAAACAGCACAGTGCTGCTTCACGCCGGTTTTCTGTGAGGCCGTCGTATCACTCCGGTCGAGCCGGCCCTTTTATGCCGAAGCGTGGCTCTCCCACGGTAAGAGTTGGTACGTTGTTCAAACCATAAGCAAAGGTGCTTCATCATCATCAGCCCATTTAAGTCCCCACTGCTGGGGCACGGGCCTCCCTCAATCACATGAGGGGTAATTGCCATACTCACCACGCTTGGCAGACGGGTTGGCGAGGGTTTTGATATAAATGCAGAGTTTTCCTTCTCTGGGTGCTGATGATCATGCCAGCAGATTTACCTAAGTCGCCTTTTACGACACCTCGGTAAGAGTGAGGGTGGCCTATTCTACTCTGCCGGGGACCACACGGCTAACCCTATATCTCGTATAGCCTATGAGATGCACTTTTCTCTTAATTTTGTAGTATAGAATAAAAACTCATGAAAATTTGGTCCGACCCGGGGTTCAAACCCCGAACCCCAAGTGCAGTCGTCGCTAGAAGTGCGACCTAATAGCCACTACCTTGAACATAATTCATTAGTATATGGTATTACGTATAAGGTAGGGTTCTGTGGAGTTGAATCTTGGGTGACGGTGAGTTTTTTTTGGGGATAGGTGGCAGACGAGCTGACGGATCACCTGATGGTAAGCAATTCCGCCGCCCATGGACACCCGCAACACCAGTGAAGTCACAAGTGCGCTGCCAACCTTTAAACCACCTTTCCCCCGAATTAGGCTAGGTCTCCGGAACCATCACTCACGCAGCGAAACACAGCACAGTGCTGCTTCACGCCGGTTTTCTGTGAGGCCGTGGTATCACTCCGGTCGAGCCGGCCCTTTTATGCCGAAACGTGGCTCTCCCACGGTAAGAGTTGGTACGTTGTTCAAACCATAAGCAAAGGTGCTTCATCATCATCAGCCCATTTAAGTCCCCACTGCTGGGGCACGGGCCTCCCTCAATCACATGAGGGGTAATTGCCATACTCACCACGCTTGGCAGACGTGTTGGCGAGGGTTTTGATATAAATGCAGTTTTCCTTCTCTGGGTGCTGATGATCATGCCAGCAGATTTACCTTAGTCGCCTTTTACGACACCTCGGTAAGAGTGAGGGTGGCCTATTCTACTCTCCTGGGGACCACACGGCCAAGCAAAGGTGCTTAGGGTGATGGATTCCAAGTTTGAGAGCCGATGGTGAAGGCGTCAGGGCTCCGAGTTTGAAGGACTGCACCCTTTTAATTGATTTATTATTAACTAAGCTCAGCTCGTGACTTCCCCGAATCAATATTACAGGAAATTATGTTACTTGCATTGTTTGATAAATTAGGTTAAACATTTACAGTATCAGCCTATATTACTGTCCCACTGCAGGGCAAAAGCCTTCATCGTAGAAATCAAGTTATCGCTACTATGATGGGATTAGGATTAATCACCACGATTGCCTAATGCGGATTGGTAATCACAAACCCGAGCTATGTTTGAAGAACTCGAAACATATCTTTTGCTTGACCCGGGATCAAACCCCGGAACCCGAGATCATGGTCCAGTACTTAAACCATTAGACCAACAGAGCGTCTGCTTCTTTTTAATACTTGACTAAACTGAATTTTTTTTTATTTGCAACAAAAATATTGTTTTGTATGTTGGTAAGAACAAACATCTTTTTATGTGATTGTTGCCAGACGAGCAAACGGATCACCTGATGGTAAGCGATTGCCGCTGCCCATGTGCCCCCGCGACACCAGTATGCCACTGGTGTCGCGGGGGTGCCACACTTTCACCTGTCCCACTGCAGGGCAAAGGCCTCCATCGTAGAAATCAAGTTATCGCTACTATGATGGGATTAGGCTTAATCACCACGCTTGCCTAATGCCTTGATCACGATTGGTGATCACAAACCCGAGCTATGTTCGAAAAATTCTAAACATACTTTTCGCTCGACCCGGGAATCGAACCCAGAACCCCGAGATCACTGTCCGGTAATTAAACCACTAGACCAACAGGGCGTTTGTATGCTTTAAAAAAAAGGTCATGATTTATGATTTGTTTACTTAACTTTTAAACAGTAATGCTATATTTTGACTCAAAGATCGATGCAATCGAAATGTGGTGTTGGCGGCGACTGCTGTGGATTCCCTGGACAGCACATAGGACCAATGTTTCAAATATGGAAGAACTAAAAATCAAACATCAGGATTTTTTTATAGTGACAGTATATTGGCTCTCCTTAGCTGAGATGATGGTAAGATAGACAAGAGCCCACGTTACAATTACAACGGAAGCGATGTCAAGGCATTACCTAAGTTAGGACTGCCATACTGGCTCGCGAGATGCTTCTTAAGGTGACGGGTAGGGCACACTAGCGACGCCAATCGATAGTAATTTTTAGCTACTAAACCAGATATTTTTTAACAATTTCGGGATTACAAACACCTATACTATTTATTAAATAACCATGCACAAGTGTTGGGTCCGTTTTTGTACGCGAAAAATTTATTCACGCCAAAAGTGGCCGCTTTTGGCGTGAATCAATTTTTCGCGTACGCGTTGGACCTAACCTTTGTGCATGGTTATTTAATAAATAGTATAAGTGTTTGCCGAGAGGTTGTAACCATGAAATTGTTTAGAATAGATGCGGTTTAGTAGCTTAAAATTACTATCGATTGGCGTCGCTAGTGTGCCCTAACCGTCACCTTAACGCTTCGTTGAATTAGTTATAGATTCCTTATTGAAGGAATGTATAGATATCTATAATGTATAGATAGGAATGTATATCCCTTAAATTAGGGGTAATAAGGTATTATTACATATCACTGAGTGAATGTTTGTCCATTGACATCCCGACACATGCTGAGTATGTGCCTTTTCAGCGATCATACCCTAGTGTTTACCTATAGTTAAATATATTGTTTGTTAATGTTATATCTACCTACTGAATTTGTCTTATGTCTGTCTGTATGTAACCGTGTATGCTTCGCTGACTAAAATATTTACTTACTTACTTGAGTTCGAATCCCACCCCAATGTAAGTAACATTGGGGTGGGATTCGAACTCAACATTATTGGATCTCATTCTCATCTCATCACGGGTTATAGTTTGCTTACAAAACTTAACAAGTATGATTTTTGGAAATTCTAATTAAAAAAACTGTTTTTCATACAAAGCCGGTTACGTGACTTGGTCATCGTGTACCTATTAGTAGTTGAGATATTTTTCGACAAATTCCGAGGTTACCGGAGGCCCAATGGTTGGCAGCGCACTTGTGACTCCACTGGTGTTGCGGGTGTCTATGGGCGGCGGAATTGCTTACCATCAGGTGATCCGTCTCGCGCCTGCCATCTAAAAAAAAGAAAAAAAAAGTCACTGAACAAAAAACCGTCACAGAAAACCAGCGTGAAGCAGCACTGTGCGGTATTTCACGGCGTTAGTGAGGATACCGGAGGCCCAATCCGGGGGAAAGAGGGGTACATAGGTAGGCAGCGCACTTCTGACTCCAGTGGTGTGAGTGTCCATGGGCGGCGGCAATCGCTTCCCATCAGGTAATCCGTCTGCAAGTCTGCCACATATCATATAAAAAAAAACAAATTTTGTTCAGAACAGTTGGTAGATCACATGGTTAAAGGGACGAAAATGTTTACTCTATGTACATCCAGTACATAGAGTGGGGCCAAGTGGAATTTTGGTGGGGCAGAGTGGAAAAGACCTCTCCTTTTGTCCATCAAACATATTTTAACCAGGTGCGCATAACAGTTGGTCTATATATAGAGCGGCGCTGTCTGTTCATTACGCAATCAATGGGGGTATTTAGCGACGCCGGCGCTCCATAACTCTGGATTAGCGGGAAGTTACGCGGAAAATTTTTCAAGATACAATGAAACGGAGCGGGGGTTCGATTCTGCACCGGTAGAGATATGTTTGAGCGGGTGATATTTTACGGAGCTAAATAATGTATTTATAATTTATGACCGAAAAATGTAACATGTGCAATTCAATAACTAACTTTCCTCAAGATTCGTAACAGCCTTGTTACGGATCAGTGACGCCTCAAACGGTTTTTTATTGATTGTAATGAAATTAAGACAATAAAGGAGTATTAATTAAATAACTCACGATAGGAGTATTAAGTAACTAGCGACACCATTCGATTTAAATTGTTATCTTCTAAACCGGATCTATTTTAAACAATTTCTTCAATTGTGCACCACTTCTTGATCTGTTTTTGCACTCGAAATTTGGATTAACGTCATAAGTGGCCGACTGGCCGTTTTTGGCAATTGCGGCATTTGGCGTCGCTAGTGTGCCCTACCCGTCACCTTAAATAATCATCTCGTGTTCAGGCGGGAATTAAAGACTTAAGAATAAATTACAAAAAAATGCTATAAAAATACCAAATGATAAATGAATATTGATCTAAACGTTTAAAATAAAAAAGGAATTGTGTTTTTTACACACGCATTTTTTTGTGTAAACTTATTTGCACACGCCATTCATGTCACAATCATTCATTCATTGTCTTATCAATATAAAACCGGTGGCAGCACAACTGATCCATAAAATGGCTCTTAAGAAGAAGACGCGATAGTCCATCGCTGCAAATTGTTGCCATAAAGTAAATGTGGCCTGACCGAGTGAGGGCCTAATTCAGTAGGTAAAGCAAAAGGTTGGCCCACCTGTGGCTGTGACTTCACTGGTATCGCATAGCTATTTTCAATTGCAGATTAATCTAATGACTGGACGGCTAACTTGCTAGAATGGTTCTGTCTGCTAAAGTGTTGGGTATGACGATTTTCTTGTTTTAAGGTTTTTCACGCAGTCGGGTTTTTTTTAAGGGGAAGACCACTAAATAAGATGGATGTCAGTGGAGAGTGTTCTCGGCCATAGTGATCGACTTTTGGTCCCTCAGAGTGCGTCTGCTACTTATCATAAGAAATGTCGAGCGATAGTCCCATCAGAACCCGGCTTCTCTCGCAGCGAAAACGAATGAACCCTGTCATCATAGACAATTGCTTTAAGAGATCCCTTAATGATAATTTATTTCGGTCCTTATAAAGGAGAGCAAACAATCAAAGTTAAGTAAAAAGACAGAATCATAAGGTACTTGTTCCACTGCAAGGATACGTGATGTTATCAGCATTAGCTGAGCCACTGCCTTTTGCTTTCCTTAGATTATTATTAATATTTTCCTTGGATTATTGTTAATATACAAATCTGACGGGCCTAAATTGTATTATATACTAGCTTTTGCCCGCGACTTCGTCTGCGTTCACACAATATCTTTATAAATTATAGCCTATGTGTTATTCTGATCTATAAGCTACATTACTGTAAAGTTTCATTAAAATCCGTTTAGTAGTTTTTGCGTGAAAGAGGAACAAACATCCATACATCCATCCAAACAAACTTTCGCCTTTATAATATTAGTAAGGATAAAAATTGTTTAATGAAGAAAGGCTAATATAAAATACAGATTAGAGCTGTCGATAGTCTCATCTATTGATGATTATTTGTGATTTGTGGACTCTAATTTCAAAATTGCCATCTTGTACAACCTATCTGATAACGAAGAGCTCGACCAGCTTATGTATATATTTGTAATCCCACTGTCAATTCTGATATCCGTAACACAGGTGCTTGAGCTATCTATCTCGGAGTCAGATCAATATGTGTTCATCGTCAGCCCATTTAAGTCCCCACTGCTGGGGCACGGGACTCACCACGCTTGGCAGACGGGTTGGCGAGGGTTTTGATATAAATGCAGAGTTTTCCTTCTCTGGGTGCTGATGATCATGCCAGCAGCTTTACCTTAGTCGCCTTTTACGACACCTCGGTAAGAGTGAGGGTGGCCTATTCTACTCTGCCGGGACCACACGGCGAGAAGTATATGTGTTGTGAAGTATTTATTAAAAAATATATCTAAAAAATTACAGCACCTGGTCGTCATGCCTTTACTAGTGGCGCACAACCTTTAACGTTTGATACCTGCTTGAAATTTAATTACGTTTTATCGTCGGGAGAAAGAAATATTAATCCCCGGCAGATGGCCCAAGACTCCTGTCTTTATGACTGTTGGATCCGAGATAAGGACAGTCCGGAGGAAGCCATTACCGACTGTAGTTACTTACTTTCCCTATGGCGTTTAAGGACGATAGTGGCGCCGCCAATTGATATTAATTGTGGCGAATAAGAGTTTTTTTTAAAGTGAGCAATTTTAAATTTATGAGTAGTATCAATATTTTTTTGAGATACACTTATCTACTAATTTCTTCCTGTAAATAAGATAAATCATGATAATTGCTATAAAAAGAAAGTTTCAAAACTAAAACCCGACTACAAAAAAAGTTTTATTGCAGTGTTTTGCTACATTAGGTGGCATACGACCACGGCGATACGGCATAATAATTTCAGCAGAGACAATTTTCTTGTTTCGTATTTTTTAGAGAGTATTTTTTTGGTAGTCGAGTTTTAGTTTTTGGACTTTATTTTAAAAAGTTATTAAAAAAATGAATATTTTTTCGATGTGTAAAAAAAACTCTTTCATTTGATACCCTCCATCGAACGGTACCATCAAAACATTTTTTTAGTTCCTTTCTCTAAAGGGTAGTCAATTTAACGTGACGTCATATCGCCTATAACCAGAAGCCAATCAAGACGCTTCTAACGGCACCTCATTGGTTCAAACATGATAACTAGTTTAGAAGTTATGAGGGAACAGATGAACAACCATACATACATACAGTTCAAAATCATAAGCCTCCTTTTAGCTTCGCCGTAGTCAGGTATCAAGTGGCCACTTTTAGTAATTATGGAGTTTATTGTTACTTGTTGGAAGAAATTATTACATAGGTGGGTCGCATAAAATTATAAATCATTTTTTTAAATTGTTTGTTACTCACTTTTTTAAAAAATGTCTTCTATTCGCCACAATCAATATAAATTCAATCAATATTTGAATAATTCCCTTTGGTCTTCGTGGCAGGCCCCCATGATCTTTCTGCCCCACCGGCCGTCATATCTCCTCGCAATGTGACCTGCCCATCGCCCTATGTATAGGTGTTTGCCGAGAGATTATAGCCCCGAATTTTTTTTAAATAGTTCTGGTTTTGTAGCTAAAAATTAAAATCTATTGGTGTCGCTAGTGTGCTCTACCCGTCACCTTAAGGCGACGGGTGGCCCTAACTAGAGACGCCAATCGATTTAAATTGATAACAACTAAACCGGATACCTTTTTAACAATTTCGAAGTTCTCTCGGAAAGAATATAATATAGACTATTTATTTAATACTTAAAATTAACTTTTTGATCTGTTTTTGCATTTGAAATTCCATAAGTGATATATATTCATATTTCGAGTAGGAAGTAGACCAAAATGTAAATTATAAGTATTGAATAAATAGTATAAGTTCTTTTCGAGATGCTAGAACTTCGAAATTGTTAAAAAGATATCCGGTTTAGATGCTAACAATTTAAATCAATTGGCGTCTGCTAGTGTGCCTCACCCGTCACCTTAATCTTACGGCAAACGATGTTGTACAGTCAACTCCAAAAATATGTATACACTTTAGGACCTTGTCACAATACTTACCTATAAGAAAGTAGAGGTCTACTTTCTTATATTATATGTATATTGTGACAACGTCCTAAAGTGTATACATATTTTTGGAGTTGACTGTACACACGTGACAGTAGAAAGTGGTGATGTCGTTTTGAGAATGTGGTACGCACTGCTTTTCTGGGCCGTGTGGTCCCGGCAGAGTAGAATAGGCCACCCTCACTCTTACCGAGGTTTCGTAAAAGGCGACTAAGGTAAAGCTGCTGGCATGATCATCAGCACCCAGAGAAGGAAAACTCTGCTTTTATATCAAAACCCTCGCCAACCCGTCTGCCAAGCGTGGTGAGTATGGCAATTACCCCTCATGTGATTGAGGGAGGCCCGTGCCCCAGCAGTGGGAACTTAAATGGGCTGACGATGAGTGTCTTCTAACACGGAGTTGTCTCATCGTAAAATCAAAATATCTTCTAATCTAAAAATATATGAAATAGCAAAGAAATAAAGTTTTTATGAGCGGTTTTATAAAGAGTATGTCAGTCGTTTTATACGCCTTTCCCCTAATTGACAGACGAGCAGATGGATCACCTGATGGTAAGCGATTACTGCCGACGATGGACACCCGCGACACCAGTGGAGTCATATGTGCGGTGTCAACCTTCAAACTTTTGAAACTGATTGGGCTTCCGTTACCCTGACTTATGCAGCGAAACACAGCACAGTGCTGCTTCACGCCGGTTTTCTGTGAGTCCGTGGTTTCACTCGGTCGAGCCGGCCAATTCATGTTTCGTTCTTTCGTCCATGTGTCCTAAGGTAAAGCTGCTGGCATGATCATCAGCACCCAGAGAAGGAGAACTCTGCTTTTATATCAAAACCCTCGCCAACCCGTCTGCTAAGCGTGGTGAGTATGGTAATTGCCCCTCATGTGATTGAGGGAGGCCCGTGCCCTAGTAGTGGGGACTTAAATGGGCTGATGATGATGATGATGATGACTGCTTTTCTACTGTTAAAATTTCCTACGGCTTTGCCTATTCCCTGTCAGCGCTCTGTATAGTTTGGGCTTATGAATGTAATAAATATGAAGGAAAGATATTAAGGTGACGGGTAGGGCACACTAGCGACGCCAACCGATTTTAATTTTTAGCTGCTAAACCGGATCTATTTTAAACAATTTCGGGGTTACAATCTCTCGGCAAACACCTACTGTTTGGTCTGCTTTTGCAATCGAATTTTGGATTACCGCCAAAAGTGGCCGCTTTTGGCGTGAATCAATTTTTCGCGTACAAAACCGGACCCAAAATTTGTGCATGGCTATTTAATAAATAGTATTAAGTGTTTGTCGAGAGATTGTTACCCCGCAATTGTTTAAAATAGATCCGGTTTAGTAGTTAAAAATTGAAATCGATTTGCGTCGCTTGTGTGCCCTACCCACCTTAAATAAAAAAAATATACAACGGATTCTTTTCACACTTATTTTAAAAAATGCAAATGAACACTTGAAAAGCCGTTAATCACAAGCAAAAGAAAAATTCAAAGTATAAACACCTTGAGGTATTTATTTTAATTGGCCACAACCGAATTAAAATAATAAACTGCGGTGGCTGCTGTCTGTGCAAAGGGGACTACCAATGAGGAATGGTAGCTCAGTGGATACAACGCGCTTTCCATACGGGGGTCGCGGTTCGAATCCGAACATGCATTTCTCTACTTTTCAAATCAATGTGCATATTTCTACCATTAGCTCGGCGGTGAGAGAAAACATCGAGAGGAAACCTGCACATCACAGACAGTTAACATTTTTTTATGCGATGAGTGGCAGACGAGCAGACGGATCACCTGTTGGTAAACGAATGCTACCGCCCATGGACACCGCGACACCAGTGGAGTCACAAGGGCCCTGCCAACTTTTAAGCCCCCCCCTTTCCTCCGGATTGGACCCGGTACCCTCACGCAGCGAAACACAGTACAGTGCTGTCTCATGCCAATTACTATATTGTTGCAATTCATTGAAATTTGCAATGCACTTTTTTGCACTTAATGTCAAATAAAACCACAGATTGGATAAAACTGTCAATTTTTTTTTCCTAATAGTTTTTTTTTAATCATTTCGTCAACGTGTCAACTTTGACGATATGAAACAATCGATGGCGCCACTGTCGCTTTTATAAATAAGTTAGTTATAATTCTATCTTCTTTCGTTCTATCTAGTAATTCTATCTCACATTATCATTTATTTATGTACATTAGTACTTATTTATTTATGGTTATTCATTAACACGGTCGTCATTCACAACAGGTCCTGCCAGAATACCAGCGCTGCTGCGGCATTTCTGTCGGTGTCGTGGCAGCACCATGCTGAGGCCAGGACCTAATTGACCTCACACTTCACACACGCCTATTTATCTAGAATATTTTCATTATTATTCATTGTTAAATTATTTATTGTGATGGTCAATAAAAAAATGTTTCTTTCAATTATCTATGAGGCCGTGGTATCACTTGAGCCAGCCCATTCATGTCGAAGCGTGGCTCGTAAAAATTAATCACCCCTTTCCCCCGGATTGGGCCTCCGGTACCATCGGGGGAAAGGGGGGATCACTCAAGCAGCGAAACACATACAGTGCACAATTGCACAGTTCTGCTTCACGCCGTTTTTCTGTGGGGCCGGTTGAGGTAATTTGATTGGACCAGGGCATGGGGCTTATGTACTTGTATATATTTTAGTAAGTATAAATAATACCTTTTATCCTGTTACATTTTCGTAGTAGTTCTCAGTAAGTCTATTCTTACCGATTTTGTAGTATGCTCTCAGCGCGTAACGTAGGGATTTCGTAGCCCTCCATCCGTCGTAGCAGTTTCGTAGTATTCTCGTAGCACCGTAGGATTATGTAGCGTAAGCGTAGCGCAGAATACTAGTATTGAAATGTACTTAAATTGATGAAGTACCTTCATACATAATAAAAAGTTTCAGTTTTCCCATATGTTATATTTTATAGGACCGGATATTGATGACTGACCGGATGGCGCAATTGGTAGTGACCCTGCCTCTTACGCCAAAGGTCGTGGGTTCGATCCCCACCCTGGACAAACACTCGTGCGATGAATACTTGTGTTTGTTCGGTGTCTGGGTGTAATATATGTATTTAAGTATATATTTGTGTTCCTCTCTTGTCTGATATCTGTAACACAAGTGCTTAAGCTACTTAGTACGATATCAGGTCAACCTATGAGATGTTGTGAGAATTATATTAATTATTATTATTATTATTATTATAGGATGTTATTGGGCTTAGCAATTTTTTGCAATTTATTCTTAAGACTTAAATAATGCACTTAATATTTTTTCGATGTCCTCGGACCTCGGAATCTCGAACCCACGATCTTTTTCTAACCGGGCAAATGCTTTACCGATTAACCTACCGGAGACTTTGGTAAGTTGACGAATTTTGTAAGTGCATTTTGCTTCGCCGGGAGCCGACGATAGGTTCATAAATATTATAGATATGTAATGTACATACAAATATCCAGTGGAAATATTGTTACAAATATTTTACCACCAGTTTAAGTTTAGATGAAACTGCTTAATTCATATGATTTTTTTGGGTGTAGAAATTTTATATTTTGCTGTTATATTTGGTCTGCCTCAGTGGGTCGCATGGCGTCCTACACTACGCTTACCGAGTCGCGGTCTCCACTCAAGGACTTTACGGCTCCAACGGCTGTCAGTTCTGCGGCTAATATGACCAGCCCACTGCCACTTCAGTTTGCTAATTTAGTTATTATTTAACTGTAATCCAGTTAGTCTGGTTGGTCTGTCTATAGGTTGCGAAGGTCAGACGGCAGTCGCTCATTGTAATTAATAGATTTCACAAATCCTGGATCATGGTCCAAGTGTAATCCGGGTTCCGAAGCGATAGCTGAAACATTGACGAGCTGACAGGCTTTAGAGGTTGGCAGCTTGTGACTCTTCTGGTGTCACGGGTGTCTATGGACGGTGGCAATCGCTTACCAACAGGCGATCCTTCTGCTCGTCTTCCACCTATGACATAAAAAAAACTTACGTCAAAAGCGCTATATCACCCACGTACAGTCGAGGAAATTGAATGTTTAACAGTAGCAGTCAAATGGTACACTAGCCATTTGCTCGTATTTAACAAACAAGTGACAAACTCCGTTATCAAGCTTCTTATCTACATATATAAAGATTAAGAGTTTAATAAGCTTGTGTTTGGGCGATAAATTAAATTGACAGGGGTATACTGCATTTCTGTGTATGATAAAATATGTTTTTTTTATTATGTGTTTACCCGAAGATAATTCTCCAATGTCAAGTAACTTATTGAGAATAAGTAATAGTCAACAGTCCAAGTCAGTCAAAGTCACAGTCACTCAGTAAAACACCGGTGTTTAACGTTTTATCGATATTAATATATAACGTGTCTCTCTAAACACTTGACATTGGCGGAATTGAATTGCATTAGCTCATGCGTCTTGTTTTAGCCCTACCCGCCGAATCCAATGTTTTCGTTTGTTAATAGACAGCATACTTTTACATTTGTTTTTTTTTATGTTTGACATTGACGTCTCTTTTATGGAGGATGATAATGGGCCATGATATTTCATTTGATTCTTTTTATTTGATCGTGGGCTGATGCAATTCATAGGTTTTAAATTAGCGTCTAGTGGTTTTAGTGTATGAATTCGGTGTTTATGTGTGCAGTGAAGTGCCGAAAAGTGATCTTAATAATAAGAATCGTTGGATTGTATCGTTTTTAACACTGCTATTGTGTATCGAGTGAGTTGTCTAGCGACAACTTGCTTGGACCTAATAGGGTCTTAAAACCCGCGAACGCTTTAGTAGAAGAATATTCGCTGAATCCGTAGGTCCATAAAACGAAAAAACACTGGCGTTTTATAGAGTGACTGTGACTTTGACTGACTTATTCTCAATGGCAAATTATCTTTGGGTAGAGCCATAAAAAAAATCATATTTTCATGATAAGTCTTGACATTTGAACATCAAGGGGACAAGTTCTAACAGAATACAGCATAGTTATCATGACCGGCACTATCATGTAGGATCAAAAATTCAAAATTATTTATTCAATAACACACATTTCATACAGAAAATTGTGGTTGGAGCTTCCTCTTAAGCAACAGATTTGCTTGTATTAGGGAACTCAGTTACAATACTTTAATAAAAATCCGATATTTACCTAAAAAATCTATTTCCCCAACTGTACTTATCGATAAATTTATTCCATAATGAAGCACAAATTAATTAGTTTCATTGTTTATTAAGGCTTCAATATAAGATCTGAACTGCATTCAATATCGCCTTAACAGCCATTCACGGAGTAATCCACTTATCATTAATAGCATTAAAGGATATTAATGTCAATAATTGACAAGTAGCTCAGCCTAATTGCGACGATGAACATATACAGTGTGTATTGATAAATAACATAAGCTCAATTACTTATTGCAAGGCTTACTCCTGTTATACACCCCACGTTTGTCTAAGTCTGGTGGATAGTCATACAAAAGAAAAAATAACACCCTGTTCACTTCTTCTTTACACAGAGACAGAGGGGGGGGGGGAGGGGGGGGGGATGAGAGATGAGAGATATGTGCCACTTTCCGAATCAACAGTGGGATTACAAATATATACGTATAATAATTTTCTTTTGTAAATACATACTTATAATACATAGGGAACACCCAGACCAATACAAACAGACATGTTCATACACACTAATCCTCCCAAAGTGTGGGAGAGCCACGCTTAGGCATGAATGAGCCGGCTCAACCGGAGTGAAACCACTCCTTCACAGAAGACCGGCGTGAAGCAGCGCCTGCGCTGTGTTTCGCCGTGTGAGTGAGGTTACCGGAGGCCCAATGGGGGAAGGGTAAAAGGTTGGCAGCGCACTTGTGACTCCACTGGTGTTGCGAGTGTCCATGGGCGATGGAATTGCTTACCAGTTAGGTGATACGTCTGCTCGTCTGCCACCTCTCATATAAAAAAAACACAAATGTTTGTACAGTGCGGGGAATGAACCCGCAACCCTTGGACCAAAGGCAGCGTTTACTACCATTGTTCCAAACGGGTCGTCAAATAAATAATAAGCGTCAGTTTCGGGTACAGCGTCCAATCTGACGTATAATTTAATGCAAGTTGAAAAGGAATGTGTAAGATATGTTCTTATGTTAAAAGCATATAAGATATGGTTCAGTTGATAGTAAGCAATTGCCCCCGTTCATAGACTTCCGCAATACCGTGTCACAAGTGCCCTACCGACCTTAACTCCCTTTCCCCCCGAATGGGCCTCAGATACCCTCACTCACTCATCGAAACACATCCATCGCCATAGGGTAC
Organism: Marasmia exigua; assembly: GCA_019059595.1. NCBI lineage: Eukaryota > Metazoa > Arthropoda > Insecta > Lepidoptera > Crambidae > Marasmia > Marasmia exigua. Next base: position 17,377,571 of record CM032482.1, read on the forward strand.
GAGAGCCAGACGGAAGTGACTTCATTTAAATTTCCAAACTCACCAAATCCTGGATCAAGGTTCAAACGTACCCCTGACTTCGATGCGACTGCTTCGGACACATCTTTTTATTTTTATTTATTCACACAAAACAAATTACAACCATTTCAGAAGTATGATAATTATGAAAATAAACAGTTTTGATCTGGATTGCAATTCAAAAATATGTGTACATCGTCATCGTCAGCCCATTTAAGTTCCCATTGCTGGGGCACGGGCCTCCCTCAATCACATGAGGGGTAATTGCCATACTCACCACGGTGGCAGACGGGTTGGC
>CM032482.1:17377986-17563517 GCA_019059595.1 Marasmia exigua
CAAGCGGTCGTGTCATGCAAAAATATTCTTTAATGTTTTTAAGTGGGATATTAGATTTCCAAAATGCTTTCGTGCGCTATATACTAATACTATAGTATATTTCTAAATTCATTCATGTTTATGTCACCATTTTTCAGAGCGAGATAGAAATATACGACATCTGAAACGTAACTGCGTGTAGTATGCTTGATTCACTCACACTTATGTCAAAAAATAGGTTTGTCTCTGTCTTCCATTCCAACTCGTACAACTTTAAACCAAAGTGTCATAGAGCTATGAGTACACACGCATGTAGTTGTGTATCAAGCCCGTTTTCAGTTGTCTAATTATTGAAAGGACGTGCCGTATCTTCCGCTATTTTGTATTAATCTAAGAGACTGATACTTTACTTTATATTTTAGCTTTTATTTATTGTTATTTAGAGTTCATATATTATATAACTATCCATTTGGTGTGATTTTTTAACACACTACTGTTTACCCTAAAATTACAATGCAGTTTTAGGGTAAAGCCAGAATTGTGTTGAGCTTACCCCATTGAGTAAGGTAATAATAATCCGGAGTTACCCTAAAACTGTACTGTTAACACCATGTCTACTGACATTAAAATAATAACTCAAGCTTTCTCCCGGATTACGGTTTATCCCCAATTATCCTCAAAATCATTCCCTAAGACGGCTGTTAGCTCCGAATTACCTAAACGGCGATCACACTCTTCCAAATCCCTGAGGCTCCTTCTTCGCCGTATTCACAAGACCGTAAGAGCTGTTTTATCGTATTTGAATGTTGTTTAAGTTTGTTTTGAGTGCGTAATTGTGTTCTATAATGAAGTTGAACGAGTTCCAAAGAGGTGAAGGAGAGGCAGATGCGTAAAATTGGTTAATTAAAAGTGCGAAGATAATTTGCATTTAGCCTCGTGTTCTGGCGTTCAACTTGGATTGGATGGTTATAGATTTCGGTGTTGATTGTTTTGTTTGAATGTTGGTAATATCTATGTTAACTCAATACGGTATTTGACTACTTTTTATTTTTGTAATCAATAGACCTCTCAAATTCTCAATGATAGAAACATTGTTGAAGGAATTACTTGATTCTCATTTATACTACCTGAGATATTACAACTTAAAAATCACAATATTTTGGGCAAACCCAAAACGCTCCATACAAATGGATAATAAAGATGTGACGTTACACGCAAGTATTTTGTATGAATTTTGTATGGTAGCTATATCAAATGTTTCGTTTATGTCAGGTTCTATTTATAATAGTTGGTGCAAATTGTATGGGTTATTCAATGGTAAGTATAATTATTTTTTAATAATTTCATACTTTTAAAATGGGCTTGGCCATGAATCTTTGAATGACAATAAAACCGGCTAGACGTTATATTTTCAATTGAGACTTTTTGCTATTGGCAAATATTTACCTATATTTTGATCAAGCGATCCGTCCGCTCATCTGCCATCTATCATATAAAAAAAAAGAAATAAAATATTTAAACACAGTTAAGTCAGCTCTAAACTAGCTAGTCAATATATCATATCGTGTCTCATCCGCACATGTTCTGTATCGTCTGTCTCTCTCTTTCTCGCCGAGCCATACTGAGATCACTGTGCTCGCGCGTGTATGTTTCTGGTGCACTCGTCGGAGAATTTCAACATTTGTCACTTTGAACCTAAAAGTCTTCATCTGGCTTTATTTACCGTGTCAAGTTGTAACTTAGTGACACACTGTATGTTATTCACTCTTACTGTACTAGAGATAGTGCCGCGTATTTTTTGCTTATTTTTTTTTATGTAGAGTGGAGACCATGGAGTGAAAAACGCTCCAAGAGGAAGATCTCAAATGCGTTGGTGAAGATGTCAAAAGGCTGGATGAAACAAAGCAAGGCTACACTCGGCTAATATGTATATGGTACCGCTTTTACTATGGGGAATGCTCTGAGGCAGGGCCATAACACTTAGAATATTTTTAAGGCTGACCGGATGGCCAAATTGGTAGTGACCCTGCCTCTTACGCCAAAGGTCGTGGGTTCGATCCCCACCCTGGAAAAACATGCGTGCGATGAACACTTGTGCTTGTTCAGTGTCTGGGTGTAATATATGTATTTAAGTATATATTTGTGTTCCTCTGTTGCCTGATATCTGTAACACAAGTGCTTAAGCTACTTAGTACGGAATCAGGTCAACGTATGAGATGTTGTTAGAATTATTATTATTATAAAAACAATGTTTTCCAAAGTATAGGAAAAATTGTTCAGCGGTTTTCGTTAGTTGGGGCTTGTAAAAAGCAGATGTAGCTTTCTAAAAAGAAAGGGATTCGGGCTTGTAAGAAGAAATCGAGCAGACGGTTCGGCGTTGTTTCGGCAGATGTCACTGTGCATTTTTACATCGAGCTGGTAACGCGTGTTTCCGAAACAATGACCTCAAGCCGCCTGCCTACACTATCGATTAAATTAGTTAATATAGCTAAAAAAAAAATTCTGACATTTAATTTAATCGTTTCCCTGACTGATTTTCGAAGGTGGCCGTTCTACATAGCTGTTGAGTTTTGGTCGCTTTTCTGTAGATGGCGCTAGCACCGGCTAGCCGCCTGATGCCTCTATCTCAGTATGTATATGTAAGTTACTCTACGCTATGAGGAATTGTTCGGACTGATTCCTGCCGCTTCATTCCGTTATATTCCGTATTATTTAGATGGCTGGCAGTCTTCAACTGTAGCTACGTTTCTTATAAAACTATAAGGCCGTGGTATCACCTTTGGTATCACTCCGGTCGAGTCAGCCCATTCATGCCGAAGCATACCTTTCCACTTTTAATGTCACTCGCGACATTAGCATCACTACTCGCACAGTCAGCTTTGCAATATCAGCTGTAAGATATACAGGAAGGGGAGGGGGGAGGGGATCCCTCTCGTTATTTTCACTTCCCGGTTTATTGCAAACAATAAATAACATTAAGTTTATGATGCGTATAAAAACATTCGCTGCGTCTTGGGTTTTAAATTTTATTTGGATTTTAATATTGAGGGCGTAGTGGAATTCAGGATAAGTCCGAGTGTCAGTTTTACCTTATTTTAGTACATGGTATTAGGATGATACAACTACAATAAAGAACTTACTTACTTACTTACAAAATACAGGGTGTATCTGTGGACATTTACATCCCTTTAACCCTTTAACCATTCTGAACAACATTTGTTCTACGACTTTTCGAAATTAGGCGAAAAATTTTTCGACTCCCCATACAAAATGACCAAGTCACGTGACTGACTTTGTATGAGAACTTGAATTTTTTTATGCGAATATCCAAAAGTCATAGAACAAATGTTGTTCAGCATGGTTGATACAACAAGTGGTTAAAGGGATCTAAATGTTCACAGATAGGTATATCCTGTATGTATGAAATTTTGGCGATTAAATGGAGTAACTGGAGAGTTCCTTGCCGGATTCTGCTCGAAAAGATCCGGTAATTAACTTTCCGAGCTTCATTATGTTTCAATATTTATTTTTAGTACCTATATTTTATGTATTGATACATGTATATAATACATATTATGTATTAACATGTAAATTATACCAAGTAATCATAATCATAAATATTTATTGCTTCATTTGGTATACAGTTAGGTCTTAAAGATAACATACCTACTCTCCTCAAATGACCCTGCTAGGGTATCAGAACATACCTATATCTACTATTTTTCTTTATTACATGAAACTTTCTATTCTATAATTATTTTAAATTAATTCTTAATAAATAATAATATAAACATTTCAAATTAAATAATTGTTATACTGACATTTTTACATTTAATAATATAATTATAAGTATGTTCAAAGGGTGTAAAAATTAATTCAGACTGTAATAAATGTTCTTTTAATTTTTTTACAAATTCAGTATCTTTAAGTAATTATAAACACTTTTAAATTATTTCAATGTTTGATGTTTTGTAAGTGCTGTGCTTACGAGCATGTGGGCAGAGAACCAAAGTCATCGACATTGCTTACCGAATTAGCAAGCTTAAGTGGCAGTGGGCTGGCCATATTAGCCGCAGAACCGACAACCGATGGGGTAAACGAGTTCTAGAGTGGAGACCGCGTCTTGGCAAACGTAATGTAGGGCGCCCTCTGGCTAGGTGGGGGGACGATCTGCGCAGGATGGCTGGCAAGAGCTGGATGCGAGAAGTCATGGATAGATTACAGTGGCGAACAATTGGAGAGGCCTACGTCCAGCAGTGGACTGCGATAGGCTGATGATGATGATGATGATGTGCTTAAAAGCTTATGCAAACGAAGATTTTTTTTTTATTTTGATTCTGATTTCATTTTCTCGACTGTGCCTGTTAATTTTAAATTTACGTGACGTATAATCATGACTGTAATCACACATCAATGTATACTTCGTCAATTTTCTACAATAATATCTTGCCATAGTGCCAAACACGTTTGGTTGAATATAAATTAGGGTGTAAATAGTTTTTTAGATATCCGCGTTGCATTACAACTATAATTTATCAAGACGGGAATTAAAACGATATTTATTATGTGGTACAACATTGTGTCCTCACATATTTTACTCGACGTTTAACAAATCAAGCACTAAAAGGGCTTCCACTCAGCATGATGCCAAGGTGCTCGGTGGAACACCTCGATACTGGTCTTCCGTGGACACCAGGTGTAAAAAATGCTCATTGCATGCATTGCTCTCATTACAACTTTCTTTTAACCTGCCATTTATTTCCAGCCAATTTTTCCACTCCAGCTTCGTAATCTGGATATTTTCGCAATAATGCGAAACAATTAGTGTTTCCAAGTGGGGACAGGCAGGAAGGTCGCATAAGTGCCCGTTACACTCGTACGGCTTGTTATGCGAGGCTATAATTGTACCCGTGACGTACACTGAGAGACGAAAAGTAGCTTAGTAAAATAGTCCATGGTAAAAATATCCTCCCTTCCTACTGGTCTATTCTCAGTTGGTCTGGTCTATTCCCAGTCCCAGTAAAGTTCCCAGTTTTCCCCATTTGGGTCAAACTGGGAGCTTTTGTTGCATTTTCCCCAAATTCAAAATTAGGGGAAACTGCAACAAAAAAATCCTAGTTTCGTAATAAATTTGTATGAAGACTGAAAAGCTCCCTCTATTGTACGTAAGCATAACTATCTTCTGTCTCATTTGAAATTAAAAGGTGACAAAATTCGTGGTTATTTATTTTGTGCCCTTCCTCTCATATTTATTTGTTTTTTTTTATGTGTTTGATAACCGCCACCCATGGACACTCGTGACACCAGTGTAGTGCGCTACCAACCTTTAATGGGGAAAGGGTGGTTCCCTTTACCCTGGATTGGGCCTCCGGTACACTCATGCAGCGAAACAGCATAGTGCTGGTTCATGCCGGTTTTCTGTGAGGCCGTTGTACCACTCCGGTCCAGCCGGCCCATTCATGGGGGCTCTCCCACGGTAGACCATTTTATGAATTTTTATTCAAATTTGTATGAATCTTTCATTTACATTTTGTGGAAACCAGCAAAGCATGCGAACGAAATATTCGGCGCAATTTTACTGTATGGTTTCTTAGATAAGGTACATTCGATATGCTAAAATTGCTTCGTTTTATTAGACATGATTAAAAAGAAACCCTTCAGGGGTTTCAGGTAAGATAAAATCAAAATTGGCTGTAAAACACGGTCGTAAATAAGTTTTAAAATATTCGCGAGGTAACTGAAAGATTGCTGGTAAGCATAGGTGCGGTGATCCTCAGCATGGTTTTTTTTATGTGATAGGTAGAGATGTTTAGACGAGCAGACGGATCACCTGATTGTAAGCGATTGTCGCCGCCCATGGGCACCCGCGACACCAGTGGAGTCACAAGTGCGCTGCCAACCTTTACACTTCCCTTCCCCCCGGATAGGGGCACCGGTACACTCGCTCACGCAGCGAAACACAGCACAGTGCTGCTTCACGCCGGTTTTCTGTGAGGCCGTGGTATCACTCCGTGGTATCGTGGTATGTTATTCCCGGTTGCCTCCAAAGTTGTCACTCTGGAGCCCGGGGTACGTTTGAATCATGATTTAGGACTTGGCAAATCTGGTAATTACAATGAAGCGACTGACGTCTGACCTTCGCAACCCTTTAACAGGGGAACCAGTCCAATTGAATCCCATGATTCAGTTGGTCTGATTCCATTGTTAAAGTTCCACGTTTCGGATAGTTTCTTAAACGTGTAACACGTTTAAGAAACTATCTGCCGAGCTAATGGTAGAAATACGCAAATAGGTTTGAAAAATCCAGAGGTACATGCGGGTTTGAACCACGACCTACGGAAGGCGCAGTCGGAACCACTGTGATACCATCGCTCGTAGCGGTACAGGTCTTTTTTATGTGATAAGTGGCAGACGAGCAGATGGATCGCCTGCTGTACGGTACGGTGACATCGTTGTTTTTCTTTGACACTCAGTGCAAAATAAAAGGATTAAAATTAGCTTATTTTAACCGGGATTTTGTCGTGTATTTTTATTTGATAGGTGGCAGACGAGCAGACGGATCACCTAATGGTAAGCGATTTCGCCGCCCATGGATACCTCGCAATACCCGTGCTGCCAACCTCGGATTGGGCCTGCAGTACCTTTCCTCGTTGACTCTGCGAAACATAGCGCAGGCGCTGCTTCATGCCAGTTTTCTGTGAGGCCGTGGTATAACTCCGCTTAAATCTGTCCATTCATGCCGAAGCGTGTTTTTCCCACGGAAGAGAAAAACTCTAAAGAAAAGTTTTGGTTGTTGCTTTTCAATGGCAGTATATGCTCTTTTTATACTGTGATTTTAGTATGGTATTTTTTTGTGAAGTAAAGTACCGCGAAGTGATAGAATGGAAAAGAAATATTTATTTCCCTTTTAAGTTTACGATTGAAGGAACTCACTTCCCAAATTTCAAGTTTCTAGGGTCAGTAGTTTAGGCTGTGGGTGCATTCCTAGTCATTTAATACCCTAGTCACTCAGGTTCTCCTATTATATATGTCACCGGAAAATAACAAGATCCGTAAGTTCATCAATTTACTAAGAAGTTTATAAACTTTCGTAGGATTCTAAACGGGAGATAAATTTTATTATTTTACGTCAAAATTTTCGTACATTGATAAATTTATTGAACTTACTCGCAAAATAATAAGTAATATCCGAACGCTACGCGCGGGCTGATTGGCATTGTCACTATGAACATTGACCAATCAGAGAGCAGTGTGTTATTTTACGTATTTCAAAGATGCGTATATTTAAAAGAGTTTCTGTGATTGGTCGAACCATGTAAAATTTTACGAATAGATATACGTTAGTTTATAAATTTACCGTGTGATGTCGGAAATTGATAAATTTACGAAAGTGTGGACGTAAAATAATACAATTTATCTCCCGCTTAGAATCTTACGAAAGTTTATAAACTTCCTAGTAAAAAGATAAACTTACGGACTATGTTATTTTCCGGTGACATATTATATAGATAGACGATTTTTTTAAGATGACAGGTATCCTAATTTGCGACACCAATCGATTTAAATTGTTAGCTACTAAACCACTACTATTTTAAACAATTTCGGAGCGGGAGTCTCTAAGCAAACATTTAAACTATTTATTTAATAATTGTGCACTATTTTTTGATCAGTTTTTGCACTCAAAATTTGGATTAACGCTATTAGAAGCCGTTTTTGGCGATAATTAAAATTTCGAATACCTACAAAAGCAGACCCAAAAGTTGAGGTTGAACTTCGAAATTCTTAAAAAGATATCCGGTTTAGTTGCTAACAATTTAAATCAATCATGTTGACTGAAACAAATACAAATGATTGATATTTCTAAATACATAATGACTAATAATAATTTGTAGGTAATACCTGTGTTAACATCCATTTCAAATTCAATTCAATAAATATTAATAATTTAAAATTTACACGCCAAATATTCGCAAAACATGTTGAAACTCACAATTTGTACCAACCCATGTTACTATCCGTAATTATGTTTTTACACATGTTTTCGGCCGAGTGGTCCCGGCAGAGTGGAATAGGCCACCCTCACTCTTACCGAGGTGTCGTAAAAGGCAACTAACGTAAAGCTGCTGGCATGATCATCAAACACCCAGAGAAGGAAAACTCTGCATTTATATCAAAACCCTCGCCGACCCGTCTGCCAAGCGTGGTGAGTATGGCAATTACCCCTCATGTGATTGAGGGAGGCTCGTGCCCCAGCAGTGGGGACTAATGATGACATGTTTTCGTAATTAAACATCTTTTATCTTTTATTTACAACATATTGGTACATAATAAAGTTGGCTTTCAAATCAAGATCAACGTCATTTTGCCACATATTGAACAACACAGTCGGATATAGATGGTCTAAAAGCGACACACAACTAAGTGCTGTGCAGTGTCGGTTGTCACAATGTTCGTGGAACTGTTATATGCGTACTGGTTCGGCTCGGGACAAGTAACAGTTCTCGTCCATAAGTGATTTCTGAAAATAGTCTGAACAACACTAGGTGGTCTCTCAGGATTATCTATACTTAGCTCTCGGGGCAGAAGATAGTGTTTCATTCATTCATTCACGAAGGAGGAGGAAAAGCGCTTTGTATGCCTTTGGAATATTTCGCACTCTTAGTCAAATATTGACCTAAATCAAAATTGTCGAAGTAAATAACGCATTTAAAAATTTCATCTCGTGTTCTATTTGCACTAATTTCATATGTGTGTGTATTTACTAAACTATTTTTTTTGTGTGATGTGATGGGTGGCAGACGAGCAGACGGTTCGCCTGATGGTGAGCGATTGCCGCCACCCATAGTCAGCTGGCACCAATGGAGTCACAATACTATAATAATAATTCTCACAACATCTCATAGGTTGACCTGATTCCGTACTAAGTAGCTTAAGCACTTGTGTTACAGATATCAGACAACAGAGGAACACAAATATATACTTAAATACATATATTACACACAGACACTGAACAAACACAAGTGTTCATCGCACGAATGTTTGTCCAGGGTGGGGATCGAACCCACGACCGTTGGCGTAAGAGGCAGGGTCACTACCAATTGCACCATCCGGTCAGTCAAAATACTATATTGTTTTAGCATCTATCTACAATTTTGAGTTAGGTCAGTATTTTACTGAGGGTGCGATTTGCCAAGAAGCGATGATATCCCCCAGTTCGCCTGCTCACGATGGTAGAAATTGAAATTGTGGATAGGTACCACAATAGTTGAGATAATGATTGTTTTATTTGAAGTAGGATTGTTGAGATAATGATTCTGAATGTGTAAGTAACATATCTAATACTAAGTCTTATTCATAAATAGAAGGTGACGCGTGGACGTAACGTAGCGCCGCCAACATATGCGTATTAATTGTGGCGATAATGAAACATTTTTCAAAAAAGTACAACAAAGTTGAGTTGTTCTTGTGTAATATTGTCTTCGTAAAAGTAGCCGTAATTCTTATCATTGCCTTAAGTGGCCGCTTTATGGTTATTTGCAGAAATAATTATTATTTCACAACGTCACATACATTGATCTGACTCCGAGATAGGTAGCTCAAGCACCTGTGTTACGGATATCAGAATCAACAGTGGGATTACAAATATAAACATATACTACTTTTTTTTGTAAATATATACTTATAATAGATAGAACACTCAGACCAATACAAACAGACATGTTCATGCACACAAATGTTTGTACTGTGCGGTGATCGAACCCGCAACCATTGGACCAAAGGCAGCGTTCACTACCACTGTTCCAAACGGGTCGTCAAAATTATTGTACGCCTTTCCCCTATCACTTGAAAAAACATGGCGAAGCTATAAAGGTACCTCGAGTCGAAGCCTAAAATGAGTTGAATATTTTCCTCAACAAGTATACGTTGTTCCTTAAGCCTAATATCCAGTTGTTGAGCTCCATTTGGGCTAAGGAGGGCCAAACGTCCCTCGTAAAAATGCCTAATTATTTCGTTTCAGTTTAGTTTTTTCACCTGCTTCTGGCAATAAAGGCTGAGCCTCAAGGATCCATTGTAATTTCGAAGACCATAACTTAACACGTAAAACCGTCTCTCTAGTACTAGTACTAAGTAGTTACAAAGCAATAAGTACGTGAGAAGGTGATCGTGAAATATTAAGGGTTAAGGTATCGCCTGGGATGTTACGGAGCCAAGGCCACGCTGGATTCCCACGACCTCCCTTAAGGTGACGGGTCCCCGACTTTTAGCTACTAAACCGGATCCATTTTAAACAATCATGGGGTTTTAACCTCTCGGCAAACACTTATATCTACTATTTATTAAATAACTATGCGCAAATGTTGGGTACAATGCGTACGCGAAAAATTGATTCACGCTAAACGCGGCCACTTTTGGCGTGAATCAATGAGGTTGTAACCACGAAATTGTATATATAGATCCGGTTCCATTACTAACATTTTATATTTTCTGAGAAGCTGTGTTTTCCATACTAACATTTTTATTTTTTTTAATTGTTGCATAATTAATTGTGTTTATTAGACAACGTTTAGTTAAATTAAGAATAGGATTTCAGGAAAAATGATTGATTATTTAAATATTTATGATCGTGGGAGAGCCATGCTTCGGCATGAATGATGCGGCTCGACCGGGGAGTAACGGCCTCACAGACAACCGGTGTGAAGCAGCACTGTGCTGTGTTTCGTTGCGTGAGCGGGGGTACCGGAGGCCCAATCCGGGGGAATGGAGGTTTAACGGTTGGCAGCGCATTTGCCGCTCAACTGATTTCGCGGTGTCTATAGGCGGCGGCAATCGCTTACCATCAGGCAATCCGTGTGCTCGTCTGCAACCTATCAGATAAAATAATTATATATTTATATACAACGTGTAAAAAAATTAGCAATAATACTTAAAAGTGTGAATATATACTTTACTCAAATGGATTTCGTGGTAAATTGGTACGCGGTAGTAAGCTCGCTCACTGATACGGATGAGCCGAATGATCCGAATGATTCGATAAAGCCGAATGAGCTGAATGATCCGAGTGAGCCGAATGATCCGAGTGAGCCGAATGATCCGAGTGAGCCGAATGATCCGAGTGAGCCGAAAGAGCGGAAGAGTCGATGTTCCAAATGATGCGTTTCACTGTTCCGCATATTTCTCGGTTTGCCTACGGGAGTATTTCCCGACGGCTACAACTTAGGGACCTTCAAGAGAAGAGCGTACTCCTTTTTAAAAAGGCCGGCAACGCATCAGCGATCTCTCTGATTTCGAGGATGTTAATGGGCGGCGATGATTGCTTTCCATCAGGTGACTCGCTGATCGTTTGTGGCCTCTAGCATATTTAAAAAAAAAAAAACTGTTTTAATCATTTGAAAGATAAAGCTTTTGCCAAGTTATAGACATAAGGAAATATTGGTTCTCCTCTGAGAATAATTCTACTGGTCTTCTCAGTAAATGATATTACGTAGCAGCGGTAATTTACAATCCTAAGTTATCTGCATGGAAGTAAAAAGGATTTGTTATAATTTTCAATTAAGTACATTTTAATTTTTCAAGAGTACAGTAAGAAAGCACCATACGTGCACTATACCCGACATTTCCTGATACGCACATCCTTACTATGGAATCAACTTACGCGAAAATCCAATTTAAATTTAAATGTGGGAGAGCCTCGCTTAGGCATGAATGGGCCGGCTCGACCGGAGTTATACCACTGCCTCACAAAAGACCGGCGTAAAGCAGCGCCTGCGCTGTGTGAGGTTCATCATCAGCTCATTTAAGTCCCCACTGCTGGGGCACGGGCCTCCCTCAATCACATGAGGGGTAATTGCCATACTCACCACGCTTGGCAGACGAGTTGGCGAGGGTTTTGATATAAATGCAGAGTTTTCCTTCTCCGGGTGCTGATGATCATGCCAGCAGCTTTACCTTAGTCGCCTTTTACGACACCTCGGTAAGAGTGAGGGTGGCCTATTCTGTGTGAGGTTACCGGAGGCCCAATGGGGTGAAGGGGAAAAGGTTGGCAGCGCACTTATGTCTCCACTGGTGTCCTTGGGCGGCGGAATTGCTTACCATCAGGTGATCCGTCTGCTCGTCCGCCACCTCTCATATAAAAAAAAAATCGACACGATAAGAACAATCTATTCTTTGTTATGTATGTAAAACATAACAAACAATATATTAGAGTAAGTAAGTATTTACGAGTATTACAAATCCCCGAAACTCGGACAAAGTTACCCAAAATATGGGCAAACAACCAATTCTTCTCCAAATGAAGTATTTAAACAACTATTATTTAAACAGCGGGGTCAAGTAACTTTTTTTAATAATAAATTCCTACGGGGAAATTTGAATACCCGCCCACCAGATGGCGCTCACCCCTAGGGGGTATTTTTTCCCCCCGGAGAAATTATGAGCTTACAGACTTACACCTTGTTATGAAGTTACGAAATCGTAAGACAGACTGTGGATATGGGGTTCTCAAAGTTGGGTCCGAAAGCTTAATGAGTTCGTATTTACTTTCACTTTTGCCTGTTCAAGAGGGCCTGGCTATCTTGTAAACATCTTATTGAATATTGCCTTGGTAAAGTGATTTACAGAGAGCAATGGAGAGGGCCATGCTCGGTCTCAGTCTCACTGCGTGATCGTATCAGAAATGATGAGATCCGTAGGAGAACTAAGGTCACAGACGTAGCCCAAAGGATTGCATGCCTCAAGTGGCAATGGGCAGGGCACATAGCGAGGAGAACAGACGGCCGTTGGGGCGGAAAGGTCCTCGAGTGGAGGCCACGTACAGGAAGTCACAGCCGTGGCAAGCCTCCTACAAGGTGAACCGACGATCTGGTGAAGATCGCGGGAATCCATTGGATGCGGGAGGCACAGGACCGATCTGTGTGGAGAACATTGGGGAGGCCTATGACCAGCAGTGGACGTCTATTGACTGAAATGATGATGATGATGATGAAAGTGATTTACAAATTTTGTTTTCTCTTTTCTTTATTGATTTAAAAAAAATTGAGACGTGGTCCCAAACGAAGGGTTTCTCTTGAACTATGGAAACTAGAAACAGCAAATGTGACACAAAAATTCAAACTATCTGTTACATTAACAATCATTGTGTTTCGTATAGCCTATGAGATGCACTTTTCTCTTGATTTTGTGGTATAGAATAAAAACTCATGAAAATTTGGTCCGACCCGGGGTTCAAACCCCGAACCCCAAGTGCAGTCGTCGCTAAAAGTGCGACCTAATAGACCTAAAGGTAGTACTGGACCTTGAACATAATTAATTAGTCTATGGTATTCCCTACAAGGTAGGGTTCTGTGGAGTTCTTCCCTCTCTCCGCGAAGGGAGCCCGCTGGTGCGTGGTACGGGGGCACCAGCACCAGCATTGGACAGGCTCCCTTTGCTGCCCGATAGGGACGGCTCAGTTCTCCCGGCTGTCCCTATCCCCTCTCCCGGCACGTCCGGGGGAGGAACCGCCTAGTCCGCCGTATAGGCGGACATCCGCCCGGGGAATATCGTGGAGGGAGGCTTTGGCTGTATCACCATAATACTCCCCAATATGGGCGATGAGGGAGAGCCGCAGGGGGTTTAGTGGGTATGCCTTTGCCTGGATTCTCCTTGGGAGAAGCCCCCCGCCAAAGGAGAGCCCCTCATAACCCGGCCACCCCCCGGTGGTCTGGTATGCATAAGGTAGTCGGCTCATCTCTCTGCGAAACCAAAAAAAAAAGGGTTCTGTGGAGTTGAATCTTGGGTAACGGTGAGTTTTTTTGTGGGATAAGTGGCAGACGAGCTGACGGATCACCAGGTAGTAAGCAATGCCACCGCCCATGGACACCCGCAACACCAGTGAAGTCACAAGTGCGCTGCCAGCCTTTAAACCACCTTTCCCCCGAATTAGGCTAGGTCTCCGGCACCATCACTCACGCAGCGAAACACAGCACAGTCCTGCTTTACGCCGGTTTTCTGTGAGGCCGTGGTATCACTCCGGTCGAGCCGGCCCTTTTATGCCGAAGCGTGGCTCTCCCACGGTAAGAGTTGGTACGTTGTTCAAACCATAAGCAAAGGTGCTTCATCATCATCAGCCCATTTAAGTCCCCACTGCTGGGGCACGGGCCTCCCTCAATCACATGAGGGGTGATTGCCATACTCACCACGCTTGGCAGACGTGTTGGCGAGGGTTTTGATATAAATGCAGAGTTTTCCTTCTCTGGGTGCTGATGATCATGCCAGCAGATTTACCTTAGTCGCCTTTTACGACACCTCGGTAAGAGTGAGGGTGGCCTATTCTACTCTCCCGGGGACCACACGGCCAAGCAAAGGTGCTTAGGGTGATGGATTCCAAGTTTGAGAGCCGATGGTGAAGGCGTCAGGGCTCCGAGTTTGAAGGACTGCACCCTTTTAATTGATTTATTATTAACTAAGCTCAGCTCGTGACTTCCCCGAATCAATATTACAGGAAATTATGTTACTTGCATTGTTTGATAAATTAGGTTAAACATTTACAGTATCAGCCTATATTACTGTCCCACTGCAGGGCAAAAGCCTCCATCGTAGAAATCAAGTTATCGCTACTATGATGGGATTAGGCTTAATCACCACGCTTGCCTAATGCGGATTGGTAATCACAAACCCGAGCTATGTTTGAAGAACTCGAAACATATCTTTTGCTTGACCCGGGATCAAACCCCGGAACCCAAGATCATGGTCCAGTACTTAAACCATTAGACCAACAGAGCGTCTGCTTCTTTTTAATACTTGACTAAACTGACAATTTTTTAATTTGCAACAAAAATATTGTTTTGTATGTTGGTAAGAACAAACATCTTTTTATGTGATAGTTGCCAGACGAGCAAACGGATCACCTGATGGTAAGCGATTGCCGCTGCCCATGTGCCCCCACGACACCAGTATGCCACTGGTGTCGCGGGCTGCCACATGTGGCACTTTCACCTGTCCCACTGCAGGGCAAAGGCCTCCATCGTAGAAATCAAGTTATCGCTACTATGATGGGATTAGGCTTAATCACGACGCTTGCCTAATGCCTTGATCACGGCTGCTGCGGATTCCCTGGACAGCACATAGGACCAATGTTTCAAATATGGAAGAACTAAAAATCAAACATCAGGATTTTTTTTATAGTGACAGTATATTGGCCCTCCTCAGCCTGATGGTAACATAGACAAGAGCCCATGATACAATTACAACGGAAGCGATGTCAAGGCATTACCTAAGTTAGGACTGCCATACTGGCTCGCGAGATGCTTCTTAAGGTGACGGGTAGGGCACACTAGCGACGCCAATCGATAGTAATTTTTAGCTACTAAACCAGATCTATTTTAAACATTTTCGGGGTTACAACCTCTCGGCAAACACCTATACTATTTATTGAATAACCATGCACAAGTGTTGGGTCCGTTTTTGTACGCGAAAAATTTATTCACGCCAAAAGTGGCCGCTTTTGGCGTGAATCAATTTTTCGCGTACGCGTTGGACCTAACCTTTGTGCATGCTTATTTAATAAATAGTATAAGTGTTTGCCGAGAGGTTGTAAACCTTAAATTGTTTAAAATAGATGTGGTTTAGTAGCTTACAATTACTATCTACTAGCTTTTGCCCGCGACTTCGTCTGCGTGTAATTCGAATAAAAGCAAGGTCTTTATGTATCAATAACTGGTGCCCGCGACTTCGTGTGCGCAGTATTAGTATTTCGAGTAGCTTATATTAGCGTGAAAAGAACTAACATTATGACATTAAAATTATAACATAAATTATAGCCTATGTGTTATTCTGATCTATAAGCTACATTACTGTAAAGTTTCATTAAAATCCGTTTAGTAGTTTTTGCGTGAAAGAGGAACAAACATCCATCCATACATCCATCCAAACAAACTTTCGCCTTTATAATATTAGTAAGGATTGGCGTCGCTAGTGTGCCCTATCCGTCACCTTAACGCTTCGTTGAATTAATTATAGATAGATAGATACTCTTTATTGCACAACATACAAAACTTAAAAGCTAGGTATACAGAGATACAATGTACAATTTAGGCGGTCTTATCGCTGGGAGCGATCTCTACCAGACAACCTTCAGGTAAAGGACATTAGATAGAAGAGGGGAGGGTGGTGCAATCCTTTTGATTTTGAACATTGATTAAGTATTTTTTTAGTATAAATACATATATCTAGATAATAAATAAATAAACACGTTATCATACACTAATATATACGAATGTTACCTTACTATAATACAATATAACCTACACAAATTATATAAAATTATATAAAATATACCACTATAAGGTTATAATAGAGAATATATATTTTATACATACAATAAATGAATGGATCTGGGAGAGGACTAACGACTACGAGCGTCAATGACAGGAAAGGAAGACAGATGAAGTTAATAAAAAAGGATCAGTTGAGTTGAATTAATTATAGATTCCTTATTGAAGGAATGCATAGTATATCCCTTAAATGAGGGGTAATAAGGTATTATTACATATCACTGAGTGAATGTTTGTCCATTGACATCCCGACACATGCTGAGTATGTGCCTTTTCAGCGATCATACCCTAGTGTTTACCTATAGTTAAATATATTGTTTGTTAATGTTATATCTACCTACTGAATTTGTCTTATGTCTGTCTGTATGTAACCGTGTATGCTTCGCTGAATAAAATATTTACTTACTTACATTGGGGTGGGATTCGAACTTAACATTATTGGATCTCATTTCCTGGAGCGGGTTATAGTTTGCTTACAAAACTTAACAAGTATGAATTTTGGAAATTAAAAAAAACTGTTTTTCAAACAAAGCCGGTTACGTGACTTGGTCATCGTGTATGAGTAGTTGAGATATTTTTCGACAAATTCCGAGGTTACCGGAGGCCCAATGGTTGGCAGCGCACTTGTGACTCCAATGGTATTGCGGGTGTCTATGGGCGGCGGAATTGCTTACCATCAGGTGATCCGTCTCTCGCCTGCCATCTAAAAAAAAGAATAAAAAAGTCATTGAACAAAAAACCGTCACAGAAAACCAGCGTGAAGCAACACTGTGCTGTGTTTCACGGCGTTAGTGAGGATACCGGAGGCCCAATCCGGGGGAAAGAGGGGTACATAGGTAGGCAGCGCACTTCTGACTGCAGTGGTGTAAGTGTCCATGGGCGGCGGCAATCGCAACCCATCAGGTGATCCTTCTGCAAGTCTGCCACATATCATATAAAAAAAACAAATTTTGTTCAGAACGGTTGGTAGATCACATGGTTAAAGGGACGAAAATGTTCACTTTATGTACATCCAGTACATAGAGTGGGGCCATGTGGAATCTTGGTGGGGCAGAGTGGAAAAGACATCTCCTTTTGTCCATCAAACATATTTTAACCAGGTGCGCATAACAGTTGGTCTATATATAGAGCGCCTCTGTCTGTTCATTACGCAATCAATGGGGGTATTTAGCGACGCCGGCGCTCCATAACTCTGGATTAGCGGGAAGTTACGCGGAAAATTTTTCAAGATACAATGAAACGGAGCGGGGGTTCGATTCTGCACCGTTAGAGATATGTTTGGGCGGGTGATATTTTACGGAGCTAAATAATGTATTTATAATTTATAACCGAAAAATGTAACATGTGCAATTCAATAAATAGCTTTCCTCAAGATTCGTAACAAGGCTGTTGTTACGGATCAGTGACGCCTCAAACGGTTTTTTATTGATTGTAATGAAATTAAGACAATAAAGGAGTATTAATTAAATAACTCACGATAAGAGTATAAGTAACTAGCGACACCATTCGATTTAAATTGTTAGCTTCTAAACCGGATTTTAAACAATTTCTTCAATTGTGCACCACTTCTTGATCTGTTTTTGCACTCGAAATTTGGATTAACGTCATAAGTGGCCGACTGGCCGTTTTTGGCAATTGCGGCATTTGGCGTCGCTAGTGTGCCCTACCCGTCACCTTAAATAATCATCTCGTGTTCAGGCGGGAATTAAAGACTTAAGAATTAATTGCAAAAAATGCTATAAAAATACCAACTGATAAATGAATATTGATCTAAACGTTTAAAATAAAAAAGGAATTGTGTTTTTTAAAACTTATTTGCACACGCCATTCATGTCACAATCATTCATTCATTGTCTTATCAATATAAAACCGGTGGCAGCACAACTGATCCATAAAATGGCTTTTAAGAAGAAGACGCGATAGCCCATCGCTGCAAATTGTTGCCATAAAGTAAATGTGGCCTGAACGAGTGCGGGCCTAATTAAGTAGGTAAAGCAAAAGGTTGGCCCACCTGTGGCTGTGACTTCACTGGTATCGCATAGCTATGTTCAATTGCAGATTAATCTAATGACTGGACGGCTGACTTGCTAAAATGGTCCTGTCTGGTAAAGTGTTGGGTATGACGATTTTCTTGTTTTTAGGTTTTTCACGCAGTCGGTTCTTTTTTAAGGGGAAGACCACTAAATAAGATGGATGTCAGTGGAGAGTGTTCTCAGCCATAGTGATCGACTTTTGGTCCCTTAGAGTGCGTCTGCCACTTATCATAAGAAATGTCGAGCGATAGTCCCATCAGAGCCCGGCTTCTCTCGCAGCGAAAACGAATGAACCCTGTCATCATAGACAATTGCTTTAAGAGATCCCTTAATGATAATTTATTTCGGTCCTTATAAAGGAGAGCAAACAAACAAAGTTAAGTAAAAAGACAGAATCATAAGGTACTTGTTCCACTGCAAGGATACGTGATGTTATCAGCTTTAGCTGAGCCACTGCCTTTTGCTTAGATTATTATTGATATTTTCCTTAGTTTATTGTTAATACAAATCTGACTGGCCTAAATTGTATTATATATAAAAAAACTGTTTAATGAAGAAAGGCTATTATAAAATAGACGACTTTTTTAATGACAATAATTTAGGGACATATTAGTAAAACAAAAAATTGTACTATATTTTTAAGTTAATGGTGACGTTTTGTAAAATATTATTTTCTTAAAGGGTAACTGCTGAGTTTCTTGCTGGTGTCTTCTTGGCAGAAAACTACATTCCGAACCAGTGGTACCTAAACATGTTGAAATTCATAAGTGTTCTGTATGGACCTAAATTGAATAAACAATTTTCATTTTCAAATACGAGTACTTTTAAAATGAACTTGCTTGTGTAATTTGAACGCTATTCTCTCTCTAATCTTATCGGTAATCAAATTCCCGGTTGTGTTAATGTCGCTTTAGAGTCCAGGGTACGCTTAAATCATAATTCAGAATTTGGGGGATCTGTTAGTTACAATGAAATGTCATGCTGTCTGACATACGGAACCCGTTAGCAGGCATACCAAACCAACTGAGTCATGGTTACACGTTTCAGAAACTATTCGAAACTTGTAGGTTTCTTCACGCTGTTTTCCCTCACCGCTTAGTGGTAGAAATACGCACATACATTTCAAAAATCTAGAAGTGCATGCTTGGATTCGGACCACGGCCGCGTGCGCTTGGAAGGCGAGTACTTACCTACCCATTAAGCTACCATCGCTCGAAAAAAAAAATGTTAGGTACCAAGTTGAACATTTACATAAAGTTCTTTTACCTTTATATCATACTGCTGAACATAGGACGAAAGTAAATAACACACTTAAAAATTTCATCTTGTGTTCAGGCGGGACTTGAACCCACACTTTTCACAATCCGGGTTATACCAATTAGACCACTGAACGCGTTACTAACCCGACGAAACTTGTAAGTGCTTGATTTGACATGAACTGTCGATACTCTCATCAATATTGTAGGTATATTTACAATATCCAGTGGATTTTTTTTTTAAATATGGTATTTATTTATTTAAATTGATGTAGTAATGGTATAATACGGAACATAAAAAAGTACCTGTTTACAGAATGCTAAAAATATTACCTCTTTGGATGGCCAACCCAATGCGTTGGCCGAGGTAGCTGCCAGCATTTCTATCACCTAAAATGTCGAGTAGCCGGGCAGACAACTCGCGGAAAAGCTTGTGGGCCTCGGGCCCCCACGGTCCCAAGGTTTCCACGCCGAACGGAGCAAATCGGTAACAGGTGTCTAAGGCGGAGTATTTGTTTTTTTTTCGTGACTCCGCCGAAGCAGCTGCTTCACCCGCGCCCCGTGAAGTGGCGTGGACATGGGAAGGCGCCAACGTGTCCGCACAGGTCGCGTCCCAAACCAATGCCTTGCCCTGACTCCACGGAATGAGGGTCATCTCATCGGGCCTTTTGCCGTCGCTCCGACATATGCCTAGGGGTTCTAGGACTGCCGGAGTTCGGACTGAAATGAAGGCCCGGCGGAGGATGTCATTCAGGTAGGCATGGCAAGGGACCCGGCCGGCGCTTCGGGCACACGAAAGACCGTGGTGACCCAGGGATCCCACAAACTCTCCACAGGAACATGTATGAGGGTGAGTGATGGGAAGCCCAAGGCGAAGGGAAACCGCTATGAACAGAGTGACGTTGTCCAGAACGGTTCCAACATTCGCCGAGGGCAGAGCGTGCAGCCAGAAGCCAGACTCTCTTTCTGCTACGGCAAGGAGACGAGCCCGCTCTTTGTCATTGGCCGAGGAAGACAATAGGTCTTCAAAAGTGGCCCGGCAGATTGGCTCGTCCCATTGCTTCTGTACATGTGGGTTGATTGGTGGGTCATTGGGGCAGGCATGCGACCAGGCATTCCTAGCTTCCGCCAGGCACGTAACCTCAACATCGCCAAGCGACGGGTTTATAATAGAATGGTAGAGGTTGTACGTGCTATAGGCGGACGACAAGAATGCGGGTAGAGCGACACAGGAAATTTTACGGGTGCCCAAACCGCCGAACCGGATGGGTAGGGAACCCTGAGCCCAGGAACGGTCATCGAGCGGGCAATTCAGGATTTCGCAGAGCGTGTTTTGCAAAAGGTTATCCAAAGAGGTGAGGATGTTTTTGAATTTCCAGAGCGGGGAGCAGCGTAAAAAATATGTGAATTTAGGTACGAAAGTGGAAATATTAAAATGTGTTATTATGTATTGTGTGTTATAAAAATAAATTGCAAAAGATTGCAGTCTCATCTTAACTGGTGGTCCAATATTTCCACTGGATATTGTAAATATACCTACAATATTGATGAGACTATCGACAGCTCATGTCGAATCAAGCACTTACAAATTTCGTCGAGTTAGTAACGCGTTCAGTGGTCTAAGTGGTACAACATTCACCCGGATTGTAAAAGGGTTGGGTTCGAGTCCCGCCTGAACACGAGATGAAATTTTTAAGTGTGTTATTTACTTAAGAATAAATTGCAAAAGATTGCTATAAAAATATCAACTATAGGACGAAAGAGCGCTAACCATCCCGATCCTACTCCGCGGGGCGTAGCGCGGTTGGCGCTCTCTCGGCTTATGTTCAGCAGTAAGTATATAGGTAAAAACTTTCTCAAATCGTCAGTTCATCATAATCTATTCTATCTATATTTATAAAAGAAAATCGTGTTAATTTCATCATTTATAACACAAGAACGGCTGGACCGATTTGGCTGAATATTGGTGGAGAGGTAATTTAGAACCAGTTGAAGGACATAGGATACGATTGACGACCCGTTTGGAACAGTGGTAGTGAACGCTGCCTTTGGTCCAAGGGTCGCGGGTTCGATCCCTCAGAGTACAAACATTTGTGTGCATGAGCATGTCTGTTTGTATTGTTCTGGGTGTCTATGTATGTTATAAGTATGTATTCACAAAAGAAAAGTATTATATGTAATGTCGGAGCGTCAGCACAGTGGCGCCTTCTATCATGTTTGGAAACGTCAAGGAACTTCCTTGGGCAGAGTTGACATATCGATGGATTGGTACTTTTTGGTTATTCCATTGTCATTTACTTTGATTTTAGCGAGCTGTCAGTTTGACGTTTGGACTTGGGACGCGGGAATCGCTAGAGGTATTCAGTATGTGTTTAGTAACAGTTTCTATGAATCTCCCAATTAACAAAGTTTGTGTTGTCTAAATGTGTATGTCAGTGTACGTTCTGTTTGTTTTAGGTGATGTTTAATAATAACCCAAACTCAATCATCTCATCATCATTTTACTTTTAGTTTAATTTTATTTCTTAGTAATTGTCTTAATTTTCTTGTGTTTTTGTTCAATAAAAATCATCTGAAGAGAACCAGCTCATTTCTCAACAAATTTTCTAAGGAACGTGTCTCTTTAATCACTTGACATTGGCAGAGTTGTCTCGTAAGAGCAACAGCAAGCCATAAAAAAAAATTCAGTATGTGTATTTTTAGTAAAAGTTGGTGTTTGCTTCGATTTTGTGATGGGATTTGATGGTGGTGATACCAGAACGGACTGTGGGATCGCGCAGTGAACAAATGCAGACGAATGTAGAATAATCATCGCTATGCCGAACCTGCCACGTTTCCTTTGTGTTCTTTCGCGTTACATGTTGATAGTTTTTTCAATAGACGCTTGAAACTTCTGAATTGTCTTCGCTTTGTGGACTCTAATTTCAAAATTGTCATCTTGTACAACCTATCTGATAACGAAGAGCTCGACCAATTTCCGTTATGTATATATTTGTAATCCCAATGTTAATTCTGATATCCGTAACACTGGTGCTTGAGCTATCTATCTCGGAGTCAGATCAATATATGTGTTGTGACGCCGTGTGGTCCCTCACTCTTACCGAGGTGTCGTAAAAGGCGACTAAGATAAAGCTGCTGGCATGATCATCAGCACCCAGAGAAGGAAAACTCTGCATTTATATCAAAACCCTTGCCAACCCGTCTGCCAAGCGTGGTGAGTATGGCAATTACCCCTCATGTGATTGAGGGAGGCCCGTGCCCCAGCAGTGGGGACTTAAATGGGCTGATGATGATGATGATGATGATGTGTTGTGAAGTATTTATTATAAAATATGTCTAAAAGATTACAGCACCTGGTCGTCATGCCTTTACTAGTGGCGCACAACCTTTAACGTTTGATACCTGCTTGAAATTTAATTACGTTTTATCGTCGGGAGAAAGAAATATTAATCCCCGGCAGATGGCCCAAGACTCCTGTCTTTATGACTGTTGGATCCGAGATAAGGACAGTCCGGAGGAAGCCATTACCGACTGTAGTTACTTACTTTCCCTATGGCGTTTAAGACAATACCGCGACGATAGTGGCGCCGCCAATTGATATTAACTGTGGCGAATAAGAGTTTTTTTTTAAAGTGAGCAATTAATAATTTATGAGTAGTATCAATATTTTTTTGAGATACACTTATCTACTAATTTCTTCCTGTAAATAAGATAAATCATGATAAATGCTATAAAAATAAAGTTTCAAAACTAAAACCCGACTACAAAAAAAGTTTCGTTGCAGTGTTTTGCTACAGTAGGTGGCATACGACCACGGAGATACGGCATAATAATTTCAGCAGAGACAATTTTCTTGTTTCGTATTTTTTAGAGAGTATTTTTTTGGTAGTCAAGTTTTAGTTTTTGAACTTTATTTTAAAAAGTTATTAAAAAAAAATGCATATTTGAAATGTGTAAAAAAAACTCTTTCATTTGATACCCTTCATACGGTACCAACAAAAAAATTTTTTTAGTTTCATACTCTAAAGAGAAGTCAATTTAACGTGACGTCATATCGCCTATAACCAGAAGCCAATCAAGACGCTTCTAACGACACCTCATTGGTTCAAACATGATCACTAGTTTAGAAGTTATGAGGGAACAGATGAACAACCATACATACATACAGTTCAAAATTCAAAGCCTCCTTTTTGCTTCGCCGTAGTCGGGTCAAGTGGCCACTTTTAGTAACTATGGAGTTTATTGTTACTTGTTGGAAGAAATTATTACATAGGTGGGTCGTATAAGATTATAAATCATTTTCTTAAAGTGTTTGTTGCTCACTTTTTTTTTAAAAAATGTCTTCTATTCGCCACAGTCAATATAAATCACTTGGCGGTTCTACTATTATATCGTCGTATCTATCGTCGGTACCAACAAACAAAATTGAACATTATGACGATACCGCCATAATGTTCAATTTTGTTTATTGGTTTACCGTGGGGCGAGAAACGCCCAAGAGGAAGACCCCATGCGTAGGTGTGACGACATTAAAAGACTGGAACAAAGTGGATAGAAACCGTCCAAGATCTATAAAAATGGCATAAACTGAAGGAGGGCTACACCCTAGAGGTTAAAAATGGCAAAATAAGAAGTTCAGTATTTTTGTAAGGGCGTAAGAGAGGGTGGTTAAGTGAGATTGGTCATCTTTTTTGGTTTTTGTCTGTCAAGCAAGAGTAATGTCTATTAAGGTGACGGATAGGGCCCACTAGCGACGCCAATAGATTTAAATAGTTAGCAACTAAACCGGTCTTTTTTAAACAGTTTCGAAGCTCGAGCTTCTCGGTAAACACTTATATAATTTATTTAATGCTTATACTTAACTTTTTGGTTAGTTTTTGCATTCGCAAAATGGTATGACGGCATAAATGGCCGCTTTTGGCGTTAATCAATTTTTCGAGTGTAAAAAACAGATAAATTAGTAGTGCACAATCATTAAATAAAGAGTTCATATGTGCTTGCTGAGAGGCTGAAGCTATGGTTATGTTAAAAATAGATACAGCGTCATCATCATCATTTCAGCCAATAAACATTCACTGCTGGACATAGTGCCCCCCCTAATGATCTCAACACAGATCAGTCCTGTGCCGCCCGCATCTAAAGGATTCCCGCGACCTTCACGAGATCGTCGGTCCACCATGTGAGGGGCCTGCCAAGGCTTCGACCGATGGGGCAGAAATGTCATGGGGGCCTTCGTGGCAGGCCCCCAAGACCTTTCTGACCCACCGGCCGTCTGATCTCCTGGCAATGTGACCTGCCCATCGCCCTATGTATAGGTGTTTGCCGAGAGATTATAGCCCCGAAATTGTTTAAAATAGTTCCGGTTTAGTAGCTAAAAATTAAAATCTATTGGAGTCGCTAGTGTGCCCTACCCGTCACCTTAAGGCGACGGGTGGCCCTAACTAGCGACGCCAATCGATTTACATTGATAACAACTAAACCGGATACCTTTTTAACAATTTCGAAGTTCGAGCCTCTCGGAATGAATATATATATATACTATTTATTTAATACTTAAAATTAACTTTTTGATCTGTTTTTGCATTCGAAATTCCATAAGTGGTATATTCATAATTCGAGTAGGAAGTAGACCAAAATGTTAATTATAAGTATTGAATAAATATAAGTTCATTTCGAGATGCTCGAACTTCGAAATTGTTAAAAAGATATCCGGTTTAGATGCTAACAATTTAAATCAAATGGCGTCGCTAGTGTGCCTCACCCGCCACCTTAATCTTACGGCAAACGATGTTGTACAGTCAACTCCAAAAATATGTATACACTTTAGGACCTTGTCACAATACTTACCTATAAGAAAGTAGAGGTCTACTTTCTTATATTATATATTGTGAAAACGTCCTAAAGTGTATACATATTTTTGGAGTTGACTGTACACACGTGACAGTAGAAAGTGGTGATGTCGTTTTGAGAATGTGGTACGCCCTGCTTTTCTACAGCTAAAATTTCCTTTGGCTTTGCTTATTCCCTGTCAGCGCTCTGTATAGTTAGGGCTTATGAATGTAATAAATATGAAGGAATGACATTAAGGTGACGGGTAGGGCACACTAGCGACGCCAACCGATTTTAATTTTTAGCTACTAAACCGGATCTATTTTAAACAATTTCGGGGTTACAATCTCTCGGCAAACACCTACTGTTTGGTCTGCTTTTGTAATAGAATTTTGGATTACCGCCAAAATAGCCGCTTTTGGTGTGAATCAATTTTTCGCGTACAAAAACGGACCCAACATTTAATAAATAGTATAAGTGTTTGTCGAGAGGTTGTTACCCCGAAATAGTTTAAAATAGATCCGGTTTAGTAGTTAAAAATTGAAATCGATTGGCGTTGCTGTGTGGCCTACCCGTCAGCTTAAATAAAAAAAATATACAACGGTTTCATTTTCACAATGAGAAAATGCAAATGAACACTTGAAAAGCCGTTTATCATAAGCAAAAGAAAAATTCAAAGAATAAACACCTTGAGGTATGTATTTATTTTAATTGGCCACAACCGAATTAAAAATAATAAACTGCGGTGGCTGCTGTCTGTGCAAAGGGGACTACCCATGAGGTATGTTAGCTCAGTGGATAGAACGCAATGCGCGTTATACGGGGGTCGCGGTTCGAATCCGAGCATGCATTTCTCTACTTTTCAAATCGATGTGCATATTTCTACCATTAGCTCGGCGGTGAGGGAAAACATCGAGAGGAAATCTGCACATCACGGACAGTTAATATTTTTTTTATGTGATGAGTGGTAAACGAATGTTGCCGCCCATGGACACCCGCGACACCAATGGAATCACAAGTGCCCTGCCAACTTTTAAGCCCCCCTTTCCCCCGGATTGGGCCTCCGGTACCCTCACTCACGCAGCGAAACACAGTACAGTGCTGCCTCATGCCAATTATCTATGAGGCCGTGGTATCACTTGAGCCAGCCCATTCATGCCGAAGCGTGGCTCGTAAAAATTAATCCCCCCTTTCCCCGGATTGGGCCTCCAGTACCATCGGGGGTAAGGGGGGATCACTGACGCAGCGAAACACACACAGTGCACAATTGCAGTGCTGCTTCACGCTGTTTTTCTGTGGGGCCGGTTGAGGTAATTTGATTGGACCAGCGCATGGGGCTTATGTACTTGTATATATATTTTAGTAAGTATAAATAATACCTTTTATCCTGTTACATTTTCGTAGTAGTTCTCAGTAAGTCTATTCTTACCGATTTTGTAGTATGCTCTCAGCGCGTAACGTAGGGATTTCGTAGCCCTCCAACCCTCGTAGCAGTTTCGTAGTATTCTCGTAGCACCGTATGATTCTGTAGCGTAGTGCGGAATACTAGTATTGAAAAGTACTCAAATTGATGAAGTGCCTTCATACATAATGAAGAATTTAAGTTTTCCCATAGTTGTTATATTTTAATGAATTTTTTGGACTTAGCAATTTGGAATTTATTCTTAAGTAAATAATGCACTTAAAAAAATTTCGATAGTCTTCGGGTGGGACTCGAACCCACGATCTTTTGCTAACCCGGCAAATGCTTTACCGATTAAGCTACCGGAGACCTTTATTTGTTTTAGGGAATACAAACAAATGTATTACATGAGAAACTTAAGGATAAGCTTATTATACACTTAATAGTAACACATCCAACAACGTAATCCAGGTCTAGGCTTGAGAATAAAGTAAAGTGCGAGAAGAAATAAGCATGCTTAATGTGCAATGTAGCTCCACTGTCAAATTGCAATTAAATACATACATTAGATAGATAGACACATTTATTCACTGAAAAATACGACACACCACATTTTACAGATAAGGACGCAACAAGTATAATCATATAATATTTAAACTAAGAGAAAAAGAAACAAATACAAAATAAAACAGCAAACACAACATTACAAATATAAAAGGGGAACAGAAAAAAAAAATTTAAAAGAAAAAAAAAACAAAGTAATAATACAGCTTCTCAAGCCGGGCAATAAGTATTTGCGTACGTGTGTGTGTGTGTGTAAGATATGTCGCGATAGTCAGTAAAAAGTAGCTCACTCAGCTTCGGCCGTGGCTTTAGGTAGGAGTTCCTTCAGGCCATGGCGCTGGTTTTATATGAGCCCTAATGTGACGCACGGACGATATTTACAAAAGTACGGGACTTACAAAAGAAATAAATGAGAGAGAATTAAAAAAAAAGAAAGTACGTTATACTGAATATCTGCTAGTGCTTACTCAGAATTTCTAAGACAAGTCTTTTAAATTTTGAAGGACTCTGGGAAAAATCGAGTTCATTGAAGTTGTCGTTGTAAATTGTCATCAATCTATTCAATGGGGCACGTATGCCCGCATTGGTTCTACAAATGTCCATATGAAAGGTTTTAAACCTGCGTGTGCTTCTAAACACAGCCGACCTAGGGGTGATATAGTGGACCAGGTTAAAAAGGCTTATACAGTCAATTATATTATTCATTATGTTAAAAAGGAACATAACAGACAAGAGTAACCGTCTTGATTCAAGGCGCAGAAACTTGTATTTTGTTAATAACTGTTCATAAGAGACACGAGACCGGCGGCATTTAGTTTACTCTGCGTAAAAAATTCTGTTGGACTCTTTCGACGGACTGAGTTTATTTTTTGTAATATGGCACCCAGACTGGCACCGCGTATTTCAACTGAGGTCTGACAAGAGACCGATTCAAATGTAGAAATTATGTGGCTTTTTAAAATGATCTGCAGACCTGAACACGAAACCGTACATTTTTAAGGGTTCGCTGATTATGGTGTTTACATGAATATCTACATTTACATGAAGACCTTGGTAAGTTGACGAATTTTGTAAGTGCTTTTTGCTTCGCCGGGAGCCGCCAATAGGTTCATAAATATTATAGATATGTACATACAAATATAAAGTGGAAATTTTGTCACAAATAATTTATAACCAGTTTAGATTAAAACTGCTTAATTCATATGAATTTTTTGGGTATAGCAATTTTATATTTTGCTGTTATATTTTGTCTGCCTCAGTGGATCGCATTTTAAAGAGACGGCTCCCCAAGAGGTCCTGAGTTCGGGACAGGCCAAAAATTTGTACCAAAGTTTTCGGTAAGAAATTGTTAGTGGCAGCCCGGAGTCTGGAATTTGGCGGTCTTGTGCCCCCGTGTCTCGGAAAGCACGTTGAGCTGTTGGTCCTGCGCCCGATACCTCACCGGTCGTGTCACAGTAGTGTACTATCGGAATATGGGGGTAAGGGAATAGAGACTGCACACACTTGAGGGTTTATTCCCGCTGTCCACCCTCCACTTGTCCACCCCGGGTGGACAGTGAAACAGTTGTTTAAAAAAAATCCCTTTGTCCACCCCCATTTTAACTGAGAAGGGGTGGACAACGGGATTTTTTTAAATAATTGTTTCGATGTCCACCCGGGGTGGACTAGCAGAGGGTGGACAGCGGGAATAAACCCTGGTCATTGAGATTGGCCGCAGTAGCCGTATTCGGTTGGAGGAACTCTCTGCCGAAAGATGATCTGAACGTAATCAAGAAAACAGTGAATAGGCTGTTACTATACAGACATGATCTATCCTCGGCCACATCATCACTTACCATCAGGTGCGATTGTGGCCAAATGTCTGTCTATTCTTATTAAAAAAAAAGGATATTATTATTATTTTAACTGAATCTACAGCTCTTAATGTATAGAACTATTAATATATAAAACATAGTAATGTGAAGCACTTTATTTGTATCGATATTTCTCTGCTACGAGCGATGGTAGTGGTTCGATTGCAATCCGTTGCACCGGTGCATTCTCTGGATTTTTCAAAGTTATGTGCATACCCCACCAAAACGACTCCACCAGTGGTGTCGTATGGAATGTTTATTCCATACGACACCACCCTAGTGATGTCCAGAAACGCGTGTTTTTGACAAACAGCTCCCAGTACATTCATCAGCCCATTTAAGTCCCCACTGCTGGGGCACGGGCCTCCCTCAATCACATGAGAGGGGTAATTGCCATACTCACCACGCTTGGCAGACGGGTTGGCGTGGGTTTTGATATAAATGCAGAGTTTTCCTTCTCTGGGCGCTGATGATCATGCCAGCAGCTTTACCTTAGTCGCCTTTTACGACACCTCGGTAAGAGTGAGGGTGGCCTATTCTACTCTGCCACCACACGGCACAGTACATTAAAATAAATAAATAAATATCAGACAACATCACATACTTTTTTAGATTTTCGCGTAGCATTATAACTATAATGTATCAATACGGGGATTAACACGATATTTATTATGTGATACAACATTGTGTACTCACATATTTAGCTCGACGTTTCGGCTACGTTACAGCAGCCGTGGGCAGTAGCGGACTGAACGTACTGACTGACTGACTCACTGACTGACTGACTGAGTGACTGCGTGACTGTAGCCGAAACGTCGAGCCAAATATGTGAGTACACAATGTTGTTCCACATAATAAATATCGTGTTAATCCCCGTATTGATACATTATAATATCACATACATAGATCTGACCCCAAAGTAAGTATTTCAAGTTATCTTTAGCTAAACGATAATTAATAAAATAGAGTTTATGTGGAGATAGACAACAGAGTAACAGATAAATATAAACTATCAAATGACATACATGTGTTTTTGTTCTCTTGTTCAATAAAAAACCCTTTAGCTATTTAAAAAAAAAATGACATACCTCACTTATGAAACTGCTTAAACTTAATTGGAGTTGGATTCGGCGGGTAGGGCTAAAACAGCCGCATGGGCTGATGCAATTCAAAGGTTTAAAATTAGTGTCTAGTGGTTTTTAGTGTACAAATGTGGTGTTTATTTGTGCAGTGAAGTGCCGGAAAGTGATTCAAATAATAAGAATCGTTGGATTGTATCGTTTTAAATACTGTTATTTTGTGTCGAGTGAGTTGTCTCGTGACAACTTGCTTGGACCTAATAGAGTCTTAAAACGAGTTAACTAAGAGTGATATCTGCTGAATCTGTAGGTCGATAAAACGTAAAACACCGGCGTTTTATTCAGTGAGACTGACTACGACTGTTGACTACCTACTTATTCTCAATAATTTACTTACTACCTTCGGGTAGAGCCTTAATAATTTGAAAAAAATTGGAGTTTTCATATCAACAACTTTGGATGTAGGTAACCTCATTAATAGTCGGTGGTGTATGAACTAGAGTTTCCATACGACACCACCGGTAGTGTCGTTTTGGTGTTGTCGAGTGGAAGGAACGCATATTTCTAACATTAGATCAGTGGCCGTCCGGATCAGTGTACGTCTCGGATAGTTTTTCACATTTTATATTTGGCTGCGTAACATCCGGGAGTGGACGGGGATCGAGGGCGCCGCCGAGCTGTTTCGCCTCGCTACAGAGCCCGAGAAGGATATGCTAGATTGACGGCCAACCTTCGCTAGTCGAAGAGGCACTTTAAGAAAGAAAGAATAATATTTGAGATAATGATTCTGAACATGTAACTCTATGTATGTATGGTCTGGGTGTTTTGTATGTATTATAAGTATGTATTTACAAAAGAAAAGTATTACATGTATATATTTGTAATCCCACTATTGATTCTGATATCCGTAACACAGGCGCTTAAGCTACCAGCTTGGAGTCAGACCAGTGTATGTGATGTTGTGAAATGTTTATTTATTAATTCATCATCATCAGCAATTCACACTCGTCCACTGCTGGACGTAGGTCTCCCCTAATGCACGCCACTGCTCCCGATTTTCGGCCACTCTCATCCAGCCCACACCAGCCACCCTTCGAATGTCATCATCCCATCTTGTTGCAAGGCGTCCTACACTACGTCGCGGTCTCCACTCAAGGACTTTACGGATCCAATGGCTGTCAGTTCTGCGGCTAATATGACCAGTCCACTGCCACTTCAGTTTGCTAATTTATTTATTATTAAACTGTTATCCAGTTAGTCTGGTTGGTCTGTCTATAGGTTGCGAAGGTCAGACGGCAGTCGCTCATTGTAATTAATAGATTTCACAATCCTGGATCATGGTCCAAGTGTAATCCAGGTTCCGAAGCGATTGCTGAAACATTGACGAGCTGACAGGCTTTAAAGGTTGGCAGCTTGTGACTCTTCTGGTGTCGCGGATGTTTATGGGCGGCCGCAATCGCTTACTATTAGGCCGATCTGTCTGCTCGTCTTCCACCTATGACATAAAAAAAACTTACGTCAAAAGCGCCAAATCACCCACGTACAGTCGAGGAAATTGAATGTTTAACAGTAGTAGTTAAATGGTACACTAGCCATTTGTTCGTATTTAACAAACAAGTGACAAACTCCGTTATCATGATTTATATCTACATATATAAGCATTTAGAGTTTAATAAGCTTGTGTTTGGGCGATAAATTAAATTTACAGGGGTATACTGCATTTCTGTGTATGATAAAATATGTTTTTTTTATTATGTCTCTACCCGAAGATAATTCGACAATGACAAGTAACTTCTTGAGAATAAGTAATAATCAACAGTCCAAGTCAGTCAAAGTCACAGTCACTCAGTAAAACACCGGTGTTTAACGTTTAATCGACCTTCGGATTCAGCGGATTTCACTCTAAAAACTAAAACAAGCCGCGTGGGCTGATGCGATTCAAAGGTTTTAATTTAGTGTCTAGTGGTTTTAGTGTACGAATTCGGTGTTTATTTGTGCAGTGAAGTGCCGAAAAGTGATTTTAATAATAAGAATCGTTGGATTGTATCGTTTTTAACACTGCTATTGTGTATCGAGTGAGTTGTCTAGCGACAACTTGCTTGGACCTAATAGGGTCTTAAAACCCGCAAACGCTTTTAGAGTGATATTCGCTGAATCCGTAGGTCGATAAAACGAAAAAACACCGGCGTTTTATTGAGTGACTGTGACTTTGACTGACTTATTCTCAATAAGTTACTTGACATTGGCAAATTATCTTTGGGTAGAGCCATATAAAAAAAAACATATTTTTATGATAAGTCTTGTCATTTGAACATCAGGGGGACAAGTTCTAACAGAATACAGCATAGTTATCATGACATCATGTAGGATCAAAAATTCAAAATTATTTATTCAATAACACACATTTCATACAGAAAATTGTGGTTTGAGCTTCCTCTTAAGCAACAGATTTTCTTGTATTAGGGAACTCCGTTACAATACTTTAATAAAAATCCGATATTTACTTAAAAAATCAATTTCCCCAACTGTACTTATCGATAAATTTATTCCATAATGAAGCACACATTAATTAGTTTCATTGTTTATTAAAGCTTCAATATAAGATCTGAACTGCATTCAATATCGCCTTAACAGCCATTCACGGAGTAATCCACTTATCATTAATAGCATTAAAGGATATTAATGTCAATAATTGACAAGTAGCTCAGCCTAATTGCGACGATGAACATATACAGAGTGTATTGATAAATAACATAAGCTCAATTACTTATTGCAAAGGCTTATTCCTGTTATACACCCCACGTTTGTCTAAGTCTGGTGGATAGTGATACAAAAGGAAAAATAACACTCTGTTCACTTCTTCTTTACACAGAGACAGAGAGGGGGGGGGGGGGGGGGGGAGTGAGAGATTTGTGCCACTTTCCACCCGGAGTAGACAACACATAAATAAATATTTCACTACATCACATACATTGATTTGACTCCGAGATAGGTAGCTCATGCACCTGTGTTACGGATATCAGTATCAACAGTGGGATTACAAATATAAAATGTATAATAATTTTCTTTCGTAAATACATACTTAAAATTATACTTATAATACATAGGGAACACCCAGATCAATACACCCAGACATGTTCATACACACAAAACCTCCCAAAATGTGGGAGAGCCACGTTTAGGCATAAATGGACCGGCTCGACCGGAGTGAAACCACTGCTTCACAGAAGACCGGCGTGAAGCAGCGCCTGCGCTGTATTTCGCCGTGTGAGTGAGGTTACCGGAGGCCCAATGGGGGAAGGGGACAAGTTGGCAGCGCACTTGTGATTCCACTGGTGTTGACACGTCTGCTCGTCTGCCACCTCTCATATAAAATATTTGTACAGTGCGGGGATCGAACCCGAAGACAGCGTTTACTACCACTGTTCCAAACGGGTCGTCAAATAAATAATAAGCGCCAGTTTCGGGTACAGCGTCCAATCTGACGTATAATTTAATGCAAGTTGAAAAGGAATGTGTAAGATATGTTTTTATGTTAAAAGCATATAAGATATGGTTCAGTTGATAGTAAGCAATTGCCCCGTTCATAGACTTCTGCAATACCGTGTCACAAGTGCCCTACCGACCTTAACTCCTTTCCCCCCCGAATGGGCCTCAGATAACCTCGCTCACTCATCGAAACACATCCATCGCCAAAGGGTACGAGAGCCAGACGGAAGTGACTTGATTTAAATTTCCAAACTCACCAAATCCTGGATCAAGGTCCAAACGTACTCCTGACTTCGATGCGACAGCTTCGGACGCATCTTTTTATTTTTATTTATTCACACAAAACAAATTACAACCATTTCAGAAGTATGATAATTATGGAAAGAAACAGTTTTGATCTGGATTGCAATTCAAAAATATGTGTACATCGTCATCGTCAGCCCATTTAAGTTCCCACTGCTGGGCACGGGCCTCCCTCAATCACGTGAGGGGTAATTGCCATACTCACCACGCTTGGCAGATGGGTTGGCGAGGGTTTTGATATAAATGCAGAGTTTTCCTTCTCTGGGTGTTGATGATCATGCCAGCAGATTTACCTTAGTCGCCTTTTACGACACCTCGGTAAGAGTGAGGGTGGCCTATTCTACTCTGCCGGGGACCACACGGCCTCTTAATATTATATAGTACGTTATATTTTTTCTCCTACAAAAAAGCGGTCACCGAATATCGGTCATGTGAGATCACCCTAATAGATAGATATACTTTATTGCACAAAATAGACAACTTAAGAAACTAGGCATTCATCATTTCAACCAATATACGTCCACTGCTGGACATAGGCCTCCCACAATGATCACCACACAGATCGGTCCTGTGCCGCCCGCATCCTAGGGATTCCCGCGACCTTCACCAGATTGTCGGTCCACCTTGTGGGGGGCCTGCCACGGCTTCGACCTCCACTCCACTCGAGGACCTTTCTGTCCCACCGGCCCTCTGATCTACTCGCAATGTGCCCTGACCATTGCCACTTGAGGCATGCAATTCTTTGGGCTATGTCTTCGACCTTGGTTCTTTTGCGGATCTCATCATTCCTGATACGATCACGCAAGGAGATTCCAAGCCCTTTCCATCCAGAAATTAGGCATTACAATGAGGCATTTCGAATGATGACCTATTTTGATTACGATTGATACCATTGTGGGTTTAGTAACTTAGCTTGGCTCGCGGTATGCATCCACTTCACTTGCCAAAGTTCCCTGTTCCCCTGTCCCGTCGACCGGAACAGAGCAACGTAAGCATTGTACGCTTGAATAACTACGAGAGCTTCCGGTCCAGACGTACAGACGTGACCAGAACGTGTTCAACAACATAAGGTTTATAATTGTATCTAAGCACAACATTTGTAATGTATCGCCCCGTTAGTAAACAAAAGTCATGGCAACGGATTTTTGAGGAGTTCCGATGTTTTATAACCAATACGGCTACTATACTCTATGACGTAAGCGGCAGTGGCGCCAATGGACAACATTTCATATTTTCAACATGTCCATATTGTTTTTTTATATGAAAATAGACATTAAATGAACAGACTCTTATTTTTTCTATTCTCGAAATTTGACCATTTTCATGCATAAAATAATTATTGAAATTCTTTATAATCTAAATAGACGTAAGCGCCAAATGACGTCATCGGACGGCTGAATACAGCGATATTCCTTTGCTTATCATTGCTTTAATAAAAAAAGGTAAAGAATACTATTATAGTGTCATCATTGTGAACGTCATTCATTCATTCAACGTTGACAAGTTGTCTTCTTTTTTGACAGTTGCATGTCATGGGTTTGACATTTCATACATTTAAAACTATAATGTGCTAAGCAAAGAAATATTTTACCTTCTGCCGTCCGATGACGTCATGTTACGTTTTTTAGTTTTTAATTTTTTTCTCAGTAAATAAGCAATATAAAATATAAATAAATATATATTCGAGAAGCGGAAAAGTAAATGAAGAATTGGTATTTTTTGTTTCATAGCTCAGCAATTTTGAAATGTTGTCCATTAATATCATGACTTTCTTGATGCATATATTGGATTTTACGAACTAGAGTAATAAAAATGAAAATGAAAGCGTCAACCTATAATAATTTACATACTCAGTATTGAAAATGATTTTTGTCATCCACTAGACAAGTTTTATTTTATATAGCAATACTATTGATGAAAAGGTCTCTATCGAATCGATAGGACCAAACTATCGATGGTATCGATAGTATCGATTGTTATTGTAATATTGAGTAATAGTATCGATATTATCGATAGCGATTTCGATATTGAGCTTCGATACAATCGATAGTATTGATACGTGTCGATAGTATTGACATTCACGGGGCTATCGGAGGTATCGATAGTGCTATCGATACTATTGCTTTTGCCCAACTATCGGGTCTATTCCCAGTTGCCCCCGCAAGGATTGCCACCGGTGGCAAATGGGAATTAAAAATCGCATTTGGCACCGGTAGCGACAGGGATTTATTTCCCCCCCTAAAACTTCGCTGTACATTGGTCGTTCCCCCTTTTCCTCCTAGAAAATGAAAGTTTATTCAAAACCCCTTATTTAATGATATCATTCAGGCTATAGGAAGTTTCTTACAAGGTAGTTTATTATTGAAGTAACAGATACTTTCTATCAGGAAATCATAGGGAGACCTATCTATGTAAGATATATGTAGGTGGGCACTCAAAAAGTTGATACAAATTTATGCCCTATCGGCAATCGTTTAGCGTGATCCGTCTGCTCGTCTGCCACTTAATACTTAAAAAAAAAATGACTTTCATTATTTAGGTAGCCATTTTTAATTATATTCAATCGAAATAAAAAATATATAAATGATCCATGTATTTTTATTGTTCCGCTTAAAATTAATTTACGTGTACATACACGTAATACGTACACGTACTTCAATAACAAACTACCATATTAGAAACTACCTATAGACTGAATGATATCATCGAATAAGGGGCAGGTTTAGAATAAATTATTTAAAGCTTTTATTTTCTAGGAGGGAAACAGGAACGACCAATGTACAGCGAAGTTTAAGTGGGGGCAATAAATCCCAGTCGACACCGGTGGCAAGTGGGATTTTTTATTCCCATTTGCCGCCGGTGGCAATCCCTGCGGGGGCAACTAGGAATAGACGAACTATCGATAGTCTATCGATAGACTATCGATAGTGGACTATCGCGCGGTTTGACATTTCATACATTTAAAACTATAATGTGCTAAGCAAAGAAATATTTTACCTTCTGCCGTCCGATAACGTCATCTTACGTTTTTTAGTTTTTAATTTTTTTCTCAGTAAATAAGCAATATAAAATATAAATAAATATATATTCGAGAAGCGGAAAAGTAAATGAAGAATTGGTATTTTTTGTTTCATAGCTCAGCAATTTTGAAATGTTGTCCATTAATATCATGACTTTCTTGATGCATATATTGGATTTTACGAACTAGAGTAATAAAAATGAAAATGAAAGCGTCAACCTATAATAATTTACATACTCAGTATTGAAAATGATTTTTGTCATCCACTAGACAAGTTTTATTTTATATAGCAATACTATTGATGAAAAGGTCACTATCGAATCGATAGGACCAAACTATCGATGGTATCGATAGTATCGATTGTTATTGCAATATTGAGTAACAATAGTATCGATACTATCGATAGCGATTTCGATATTGAGCTTCGATACTATCCATAGTATTGATACGTGTCGATAGTATTGACACTCACGGGGCTATCGGAGGTATCGATAGTGCTATCGATACTATTGCTTTTGCCCAACTATCGATAGTCTATCGATAGACTATCGATAGTGGACTATCGCGCGGCAACTCTAATTACTAGTAATATTACATTATGGTAGGTAGCATGGAAAATGCATAGACCTAGCGGCAAATTACTGCTCGTTTGATGTAGTTAGATGTTAAGGCGGTTTCCAGACATTCATGGTATTTGCGGGCTATTGGCCTAACAAGGTAAACACGGGCTACATAGCAAGTCAATATTTATTACTAGGTACGTTTGGGTAGCTGTTCGTAAATGTGCTAGCATTGCCAGCTTTTGCATGTAGCTTGATACAAGAGAAATGATATTTTTATGTGACTTTTTTATGATTTAGGGGGCAGATGAGCAGACACAAAACGTGGACACTTACGGTACGGCTGGTCCACAAGTTAAAGGTCGCTCAGCGGGCTATGGAACGAGCAATGCTCGGCGTCTCTCTCCGAGATCGAATCCGAAATGAGATGATCCGGCAGAGAACCAAAGTTATCGACATTGCTCACCGGATTAGCAAGCTTAAGTGGCAGTGGGCTGGCCATATTAGCCGCAGAACCGACAACCGATGGGGTAAACGGGTTCTGGAGTGGAGACCGCGTCTTGGCAAACGTAATGTAGGGCGCCCTCTGGCTAGGTGGGGGGACGATCTGCGCAGGATGGCTGGCAAGAGCTGGATGCGAGAAGCCATGGATAGATCACAGTGGAGAACAATTGGAGAGGCCTACGTCCGGCAGTGGACTGCGACAGGCTAATGATGATGATGATGAGCAGACACATCACCTGATGGTAAGCGATAACCGCCGCCCATAGACACCAGCCACGTCAAAGAAGTAGAGGTGCCTTTTTACATAAATAAATATTTCACAACATCATACACATTGATCTGACTCCGAGATAGGTAGCACAAGCACTTGTGTTACGGATATCAGAATTAACAGTGGAATTGCAAATATATACATATTATAATACTTTTCTTTTGTAAATACATACTTATAACACATAGAAAACACCTAGACCAATACAAACAAAATATGTTCATGCACACAAATGTTTGTACTGTGCGGGGATCGAACCCGCAACCCTTGGACCAAAGGCAGCGTTCACTACAGCTGTTCCAAACGGGTCGGTATTTAAAAGGAAGTACGCTCTTTTTTTTAAGGTTTGCAGGTGGTATCGGTCCGGAAACACCGCAGGCGATAGTATAGTTTCCAAAAAAATACATTTTTTAAGAAATTATCATGATAAAATTTTAAAAAAAAAAGCTATAGCTAGATTGCCCAGACATAGGCTTCATATGAAAACGAGAAGAGTTAGATCGTAACTGGTTACGAGTAAAAAGAAATTAGTTCTTAATCGCAACCGGTTTCGTACAAGGCACAAATAGTTTTCGAACGTATCTGGTTACGTAGCTCTGGTTGCGTACGCGGCCGAAAGGGTTCATTAAGCTTAAAGATATTTATTCTCATAAAAGACAATATACAGTCACTTGCATGGGAACATTGCTTGCTTATAAAACTATATTTGTTTCGTCCGAGCTTAATCAAACAGGTTTTCTCAAATAAGAAACCCTAGCCTACACCCATGATACTGTACTTATAAAAAATTTGGCGATTTAAAAGAGTAACTGCCGAGTTTCTTCGGATCTTCTCGTCAGAATTAACTTTCCGATTCCGTTGGTAGAATCACATTATATTTATTAATTTTCTTAGTATATTTTTGTATCGACATATATGTGTAATTGCATGTACAATATACATAGTTATAATTTATATTTTTCATGTATGACGATTTGTCAGAGCTGTATATAAGCCTATGCAAATTCAATTCAATTCAATTCAAAATATCTTTATTTGCATAGGCTTGTATACATACAGCACTTTCAAACCGTCATACATTAGAAATTTTAACTATTTATTTGTTAGTATAATACACATGTAATTACACATATATGTCGATATATACAATAAACTAAGAAATGAATAAACAAATTTAATGTGATTCTACCACCGGAATCGGAAAGTTGATTCTGACCAGAAGATCCGGCAAGAAACTCGCCAGTTACTCTTTTTAATCGCCAATAATTTTATTACAATGTTATTGTATTGTTATATTACTCGCATAAATAAGTCGATTTCATGTCCAACAATAAATATATCCATTACAATATCTAAGGTGTAGGCGAACAGTTTATCATTTCCACAAATTCTTTTCATTTAAATGATCATCAACTGTATAATAGGCTTTTGCCATTAAATAATTTTTAATGTGTGTTTTAAATTTAGGCATTGGTAAGTCAACAAGCTTTTGTGGTAACTTGTAACTTGTAAATAAAGTACTTTTGAATTTTTGAAGTATTGCGAGGTAGAAAGTTTCTTAAGCATTGCATAGTTGAAGACTGCCAACGATCTCGATGATGGGCATGGAACAGATGACGAGTGTGATGATGGTAAGCGATTGCCGCCGCCATTGGAGACGTACGCTGTCAGCTTTCAACTGCCCTTCTCTCGAAGAAAGCCTCCAGTACCTTCATCGTCTCCTCCTTCGGCGAAGAAATCCTCGGATCGGCGGGGTCACTCCGCGAAGCCTGTGAAGCTCCCAGGAAGCTTCTGCGCTTCTGGGCGGAGTTAGGCTGGCTAGAATAGCCAGGACCAAACACGCACAATGGACCAAATGAGAGTCTAAGTGCGGAAAAAGGAGTCCACTTTACATTACCTTCATCGTCATCATCAGCCCGGTAGTACTTACTGCTGAGTCATCATCATCATCATCATCATCAGCCCATTTAAGTCCCCACTGCTGGGGCACGGGCCTCCCTCAATCACATGAGGGGTAATTGCCATACTCACCACGCTTGGCAGACGGGTTGGCGAGGGTTTTGATATAAATGCAGAGTTTTCCTTCTCTGGGTGCTGATGATCATGCCAGCAGCTTTACCTTAGTCGCCTTTTACGACACCTCGGTAAGAGTGAGGGTGGCCTATTCTACTCTGCCGGGGACCACACGGCTAGGCTTACTGCTGAGTATAGCCTCCTTATTAGCTTGGCTTCGACTGTATTTAATTATTACCCTGGGCTTCAAAGCGATAGTTTAAGATGCAAACTTGTAGTACTGATGCAAATTGTAGTTCCCACAAGCTAAGATGACCAGAAGGGTGGTTAGATATGCCCACGAGTGTAGGTATTTGGAATCACCTGAGAAATTCTTCTTACTCAACAGTTTACGTCGATCCCAAACACAGATTTTCGGTGAACAGGCGTTTCCTCTAGGCAGTGTTCTCAAACCTATGAGTCATATGCCCCTCAGGGGGTCATAAAAGTTTCTGTAGGGAGGGAAGCGAAAGTGAACGATAACTACAAATCTATAAATTTATTGTGTTACCTATAATAATTATTATTGTAATGTGTTATACTTGTATTCTTAAATAATTTGATTCAAATAATGTAATGGTTATTTGCCGTGTTCATCATCATTCAGCTAATAGACGTCCACTGCTGGACATAGGCCTCCCCCAATGTTCTCCACACAGATCGGTCCTGTGCCGGCCCGCATCCAATGGATTCCCGCGATCTTCACCAGATCGTCGGTCCACCTTGTGGGAGGGCCTGCCACGGCTGCGACTTCCTGTGCGTGGCCTCCACTCCAGGACCTTTCTGCCCCAACGGCCGTCTGTTCTCCTCGCTATGTGCCCTGCCCATTGCCACTTGAGGCATGCAATCCTTTGGGCTATGTCTGTAACCTTAGTTCTCCTGCGGATCTCATCATTTCTGATACGATTACAGCAGGGAGACCCTGTCGTGTTAAATGAATTCAAATAAATAAAATAAATAAAAAAATATATTTTTTAAAACATATAAATTGGCGATGTAATGTAATTATTTTACAGAGGTAGGTACTTCATTTTGTGTTGGCAGCTCAGTGGATATAAACGAGCCTTCTATACGTGAGGTCGTAGGTTCGAATCCGAGAATGCATCTCTGAATTTTTCAAATCCATATGCGCTTTACCATTTACCATTTTATTATTGTTTCTTTTTTTATATATGAGAGGTGGCAGACGAGCAGACGGATCACCTGATGGTAAGCAATTCCGCCGCCCATGGACACCCGCAACACCAGTGGAGTCACAAGTGCGCTGCCAACCTTTTCCCCTTCCCCCCATTGGGCCTCCGGTAACCTCACTCACACGGCGAAACACAGCGCAGGCGCTGCTTCACGCCGGTCTTCTGTGAGGCAGTGGTATCACTCCGGTCGAGCCGGCCCATACATGCCTAAGCGTGGCTCTCCCACTTTTAAATTAAGATACCTCTAAATACCTGTAATACTTACAAGATTTTCTATTTGTATAACTATGTATGTAACATATGTAAAACAATCGCTAATATTAATATCAACAAAATATGTGAAAAAACATCAGCTCTTCCATACATTATTGCCGCGTGGATATTCTATTTTGTATG
This sequence comes from Marasmia exigua, assembly GCA_019059595.1. NCBI lineage: Eukaryota > Metazoa > Arthropoda > Insecta > Lepidoptera > Crambidae > Marasmia > Marasmia exigua. The sequence goes on from CM032482.1 coordinate 17,420,079, forward strand.
GAACAGCTGATATTAATTTCGCATATTTTGTTGATCTAACATGTTAAATAGACTTTATTCACGATACCTGTATAAGGTTTTGGGATGTAAAGGATAATAATAATTAGTGTATGTATATATGAGGGTCGTATTATGTAAAAGGTTGAAAAACACTGCACTAGGGCCAAGTTAGGTAAATGAGCGGGAATAATGTACGCGGATCTCACCTGATGTCGAGAATAATCAATTAGACTCGCGCTAACCGAACTTGGCTTATGTTGTAGATTTGTGTTCAGTTCAGAAAGTTAGGCGTATTTATAGTAGAGGCTTTTGAATTTTTTATTTTGTTTTTATGTGTATTTTTTGGTGCGTCCTGTACGTATACCACCAGCTACCAATACGCAGGATGTCAAAAGAGGATGAATACGCAGAAGGTTTGCAGGTAGGTCAAAAGAGGACGACGCCTATTCAGCAGTGGGTGAATCTGGGCTGATATGGTGGCAGACGAAATGAAATATAGGTTTTTTGTCAGTGTTTAAATGGTCAGGGTAAAAATCATAAAAAATATGAATTTAAACAGTCCAATAATAATTTTGAAATCACAGCTGACTGTCCTAACTGCTAATTATGAACATTTTTGGGTTAATAATGTCGCGTGGAGGGACCTGCCATAAGCTACCTATAAAAACCTACCTGTCTAATGTATGTACTAGTAGTATCAGCCTATAAACTGTCCCTACTGCAGGACAAAGGTCTCCATCATAGAAATGAAGTCATCGCTATTATGATGGGATTAGGCTTAATCGCAGGAGAACTAAGGTCACAGACGTCTGTGTTGATTCTGATATCCGTACACAGGTGCTTGAGCTACCTATCTCGGAGTCAGATCAATGTATGTGATGTTGTCAAATATTAATTTAAAAAGCAAAAAAATATATATATTGGGGCCCAAATAATCCTTTTTTTATTTATTTTTAATTTGCATAATCTATTAATGATCGACGTACAATCGATTATCTGGCAACACTATTCGGTGTTTTCCCTCGCCGTCACAGTAGTGGTAGAAATACTCACTAGATTTGAAATATGGAGAGGTGCATTTTTTCTTTTTTTATGTGATAGATGGCAGACGAAGCACTATTAAGAGTCAACTTAGCATGTGATTCCCAGTTGCATCCAGAGCTGTCGCTCTGGAGACTGGGGTACGCTTGGACCATGTTTCAGGATTTGGGGAGTCTGGTAATTACAATGAAGCGACTGCCGTCTGACCTTCGCGACCCTTTAACAGAGGAATCAGACCAATCGTGTTACACGTTTCAGAAACTGTCCGAAACGTGTAGGTTTTCTCACGTTGTCTCTCACCTCCGAGCTAATGGTAGAAGTATGCACATAGATTTGAAATACGAAGAGGAGCATGATCGGATTCGAATCGCGACCCACCGTATGGAAGGCGCATTACTAAGAATCATTACACACATTGAATACATTAAAAAGACTGACTGCCTCGGTGGCGCAGTGGTTAGTGGGTCGCACTTTAAGGCGACGGCTGCGCAAGAGGTCCCGGGTTCGATCCCCGGGTCGGCCCAAAAATTTGTACCTAAGTTTTCGTTAAGAAATTCTTAGTGGCAGCCCGGAGTCTGGAAGTTGGCGGTCTTGTACCCCCGTGCCTCGGAAAGCACGCTAAGCCGTTGGTCCTGCGCCCAATCCCTCTCTGGTCGTGTCACAATAGTGTCCCATCGGAATATGAGGGAAAGGGAATAGAGAGACCCTAAATAGGGGGACCCTAAATATCAGCTTGACCCATTTGACGCCTTGCAGAGACGAGCTGTCCGGATTGTCGGGGATCCCGATCTCACGGACAAATTGGAGTCGTTGGAGTCGCGAAGAGATTTTGGCTCTCTTTGCCTCTTCTATAGGCTCTTCCATGGAGAGTGCTCTTTGGAGCTGTTTAATATCATACCAGGGTCACCATTCTAAAATCGCACGACTAGACACCGCGGCAAACTTCACCAATACTACCTGGAACCAATCCCTTCCAGAACTCTTCGTTTCCAGCGCTCCTTTTTCCCGCGCTCGTGCATACTCTGGAATTACCTTCCAGCCGCGGTGTTCCCTGATCGCTATGACTTGTCCCTTTTTAAACGAGGTTTGAAAAGAGTTCTTCTCTCACGGTAGGCAGCGGCATGACTGTGCTCCGGCATTGTTGATGTCTATGAGCGGCGGTTACCGTTTACCATCAGATGGGCCGCAAGCTCGTCTAGCTACTATAAGCAATAAAAAAAAAAGAGAGTGCACTTGTGTTTGCGCACACACTTGAGCACTATAATATATCCTGCGTACGTGGCTGATCGTTGAGATTGGCCGCCGTAGCCGTAACATTAAAAAGAATAAAAATTTCGTCTGCACTAAGAATACTCCATCCCGCCGGACAGATGGTGTGGGTGATTGATGTGCGCAACTTAATTATAATACAGTCCCCCCCCCCCCCCCCCCCCCAACTGACTTCAAGGATTAGCTCCCGATCCTGAAGGTTGCGCCTGAAGTGTGGGCGTGGAGTTTTACAGTTGTTCCAATTCGTGTAGGAAGTTTGTTCAAGTTTTCGGAGGTGTCTTAAAACTGAAACGTTATACAAAGTGGCCCATTTTCAGTGGTCCAAAATTTTTTTTAGATGCCTTACATCAAGGGATATCTAAAACAATCCCATGTGTGTTCCGCGATTATTGTAGTTTTCGAGAATCAAAACATATTCTTTAGTATAAAACGTAAATTTTTTTGCCACTATTCTTTTTCTCAATTTTTTTATTTTTTTCTTTCTCACAAAAAAACTATCTAACATAATTGATTCAGATGAGCCTCGTTGAGAGCAAATTTTCAGACCACTTACAATGGACCAAACTGTTTTAATTAATTAATAAATTCGTTACATAATCACACGAATACATAAAGAATTCTTTTGTATTGTAGTGTCTAGGTTCAAACAGCATAAAAATAATTTTAGCGTTCAAAGCTACCAAAAATATCTGAGCATTAGGCAAAAGACAACTGTATGCTGGTAGACGCTAAGGTGCATTGTCATTTGTTCGAAAACAAATGACAACATACGAAAGAACACTTTGTATTGTGCTAAAAGAGTTTTGTGTTAAGGTTTGCACCTTAACAACATGTAATGTCTTTAAGATTGTACTTTTATAAATAATCTCTCATAATCGCCACAATCAATTTAAATCTACTGGCGGCGTGTCACCGATGTAGCACCTTAAATGCTCAGATATTTTTGGTAAGTAGAACGTTAAGGTAATTTTCATGCTAATTGACGTCAATATTGTTTGTTTTAGATCTTTTTCAAAATTACATAGAAATGAATAAAGATTTATCAGTGGCAACGCTTTTAGGTTATCCAAAGACACGATACGCTTGCACGATGTCATCGACAACTAGCGCCATCTATTGGTTGAAAGCGAAACTAATGTCCCGAAGCGAAGTGAGGGCGGGCCACTATAGTCCATTCAGTATGTGAAGGTGAATAGGACAGTTCGAACAGTTCATACCATGCAGTCCCCTGCTGGACGTAGGCCTCTCCAATTGTTCACCACTGTGATCTATCCATGGCCTCTCGCATCCAGCTCTTGCCAGCCATCCTGCGAAGATCGTCCCCCCACCTAGCCAGAGGGCGCCCTACATTACGTTTGCCAAGACGCGGTCTCCACTCTAGAACTCGTTTACCCCATCTGTTGTCGGTTCTGCGGCTAATATGGCCAGCCCACTGCCACTTAAGCTTGCTAATCCGGTGAGCAATGTCGATGACTTTGGTTCTCTGCCACTTACGGTACACTTACGGTACGGCTGGTCCAAAAGTTAAAGGTCGCTCAGCGGGCTAGTGGAACGAGCAATGCTCGGCGTCTCTCTCCGAGATCAAATAAAAATATTAAGCTGTAAAAATTATTAACTTTTTTGTGTTCTCATTCTTCCAAAATAACAAGTATTCATATTTCTCAATTAATCTGAATAAGAACTTAAAATAATTATTACCAATAATATTTGAAAAAAAATTCTTAAGAATTGCAATATGCGATAATCGGAATTTGTCCTCATAGGAATTGACACAAACAATCAAAATAAATCAGTAATCGGTATGTCAGCCATCTTACCATCGAATCACGATGATTGTCTCGTGCAAATCGTGATTCTCGTGAGTGAGGGACCATTTATACTAGACGTCATAACACATCATAATAGTCATTTGGCACTGTCTGGACATGATTGAATATAGTGTTGTTTTTTTTTCCTTTTGTTTTATTTTAATGTATTTTTAATTGTTTTATGTTTTGTTTTCTGTTTGTGCCAAATTGTGTTCTGTTTACAATTGCTATAATTATGTTCTGTGTTGTGATGTCTATAATAATAAATATTTTCTTTCTTTCAAATGTCCGCATGGATTAGCACGTTAGAGACCAGGAACTGGTAATTTCTCTTGGTGACGAAGGTGGTTCCGACACGCCAATCGAGAGTTGTTATGTGTACCACTAAGAATATTTACATATTGTATTCCAAATCCAGATATTTCAAATTCGTAGATAAAATGTTGATTAAGTTTAAAAATCAAACAAATTAAAATGTCGATAAGATTTTTAAAGAAAATATTCTCGATTCTTAAAAATATCGGTCAGGTTTAAAGAAGCTTTTAATGTCAAAATAGAACTGTTCTATTCACCTTCACATACCGAATGGACTATAGTTTAACCATTAAACTTAGGTGTTATTATACAGACAAGTACTTTTCGCTTGTTTATTAGGTTTTTTAAATTCATTTCTAATTTTGTCGTATGCCATAACCTTTCTATTTATTTTTGTTTCGTGTATGTCAACAACACAATAACAATACAATATTACTTAATGTGCGTAATCTTGTCTCGTCATCGTCAGCCCAATTAAGTCCCCACTGCTGGGGCACGGGCCTCCCTCAATCACATGAGGGGTAATTGCCATACTTGCCACGCTTGGCAGACGGGTTGGCGAGGGTTTTGATATAAATGCAGAGTTTTCCTTCTCTGGGTGCTGATGATCATGCCAGCAGCTTTACCTTAGTCGCCTTTTATGACACCTCGGTAAGAGTGAGGGTGGCCTATTCTACTCTGCCGGGGACCACACGGCGAATCTTGTCTATGGTCAATAAATTCTAATTACTTAACTTTTCGAGCGTCAATCCGGTTCGCACTTGACCAATTTTTTACCAGAAGAAGTGGCTACTTCAACCACAATTGCCATCCAAGTGCCCAATAAACTCTCCAAATTCCATTTTAACTCACAAACATCGCGTCACAAGGATGCAAATCCATTGACAAAACCCAGGAAGTTCCCTAATACGTATGGCCATAAATTTCCATCCCATTTCCTATCGTACACCATATTAGTTCCACAGTAAATTTTTATTCGTCCGCCAGATGGTCGGAACGGTCCGATGGGCCAGCGATAGGCCAAATATGGTCCATTTGTGGCCCTTTAATTGTGTCAGCAAAAGTCTAGGCCAATATGTTGAAGGAAAAAGTTGGGAATGTGTTGAGCATTTTGCCTGGTTAGCAATGTAGTGTTGAGTCCCACAGGTGAGCCGAAATCCATAATAATTGGCTAACAGCAGTATTTGGTCTCGATAATGACTTAAAAATGTGCACATGCTGAGCTTGGACCTTTTTGAGAACTTAACTTTGTTTTTTTTTAGTTTATGTATTATTATCTTATTTTCGCCGGGGTCGACTGTACGCACGCAAAACCATGACTTATTGTCGCCAGGAACCTAAAGGTGGCGGTAATCACATACCATCAGTGAATGGTCTGCTCCCTCATGTGTATGTTTTTTTTTAAATTAAATAAATAAAACTTAAATAGTTTTTTTAAATTTTCGCGTTGGATTATAACTATAATTAATCAAGACGGGAATTAACACGATATTTGACGACCCGTTTGGAACAGTGGTAGTGAACGCTGCCTTTGGTCCAAGGGTTGCGGTTTCGATCCCCGCACGGTACAAACATTTGTGTGCATGAACATATCTGTTTGTATTGGTCTGGGTGTTTTCTATGTATTATAAGTATGTATTTAAAAAAGAGTATTATATGTATATCCGTAACACAGGTCATTGAGCTACCTATCTCGGAGTCAGATCAATGTATGTGATGTTGTGAAATATTTATGTAGGATTGGTGATCGGTAGATGCATGATAAGGAACGTGTAAGAGATCGATATTTGAATTATAGAATGACGTGCGAAAGTGAGATAGACGACGCATGGCCGACGACTGTGAAAGGCGTAAACACGTAGGACGGTTTTATATTAAAGAAGCAGAACTATTCCCGAAACCAGTGGTGTATTATTTATTCTGTCCCACATTTATTTATTTATTATTTATTTATTTATTATGTGATACAAAATTATGTACTCACATATTTACTCGACGAGTCGATGAAACGTCGAGTAAAATATTTGAGTACACAATGTTGTATCATATAATAAATATAGTGTTAATTCACGTCTTGATTAATTATAAAAAAAAAACATAAATAAATAACAGACGTGCGCAAACGCGAAAAATTTATTCACGCTTAAAGTGGCCGCTTTTGGCGTGAATCAATTTTTCGCGTATGAAAACGTACCCAACATTTGTGCTTGGTTATTTAGTAAATAGTATAAGTGTATTCAGTAAAAAATATAAGTGTTTGTGTTTGGAGGTTGTAACCCCGAAATTGTTTAAAATAGATCCAGTTTAGTAGCTAAAAATTAAATTCGATTGGCGTCGCTAGTGTGCCCTACCCGTCAACTTAATATTAATCCTTCAACATTGAAATACATTTATTTAATTAAAATATAATAATTTGAAAAATAGAATTTGCCGTAAAGTCCTTGAGTGGAGACCGCGACTCGGTAAGCGTAGTGTAGGACGCCCTGCGACAAGATGGGATGATGACATTCGAAGGCTGGCTGGTGTGGGCTGGATGAGAGTGGCCGAAAATCGGGAGCAGTGGCGTGCATTAAGGGAGACCTATGTCCAGCAGTGGACGAGTATGGGTTGCTGATGATGATGATGATGATGAATTTGAAAAATATATCTGTCTAAATATTGAGATAGTTTCGGTAACAACTGAATGGATTTAAAAATGATTTATTTATATAGTAGAGCTGTTAAGCATGAGCAACATATATGGCCTACCTATACAGATTAGGTATAATTTTAGTGGAAACCCATTTTCACGCAAGCATAGCTGAATGCCTCCACTAGTACACAAATATACATTACAACACCAATCAGAAACATAAACCCCTAACTACGTGTAACCACAAAACACTATTAGTATCGATAACATCAGCCGTTACCGGCATTATCGACAAAGCGTCGATAGAAAGCATTACGAGTCTATTGGCAAAACAATCGTGAAAACGAGTAACTGACAGTCGGCAGTGGCCGCCTAATGTAGTACAAAATACATCAAATGGATTGGATTTAAATCAGATAGGGATGGGAAGAAATGTGTCGATATTTTTTTATCGAGATTTTTATCGCGCTTTTGTAACTTTTTTTAGGTAAATGTTTATAAAGGTACAGGCACAGTTTTTTTAATGAAGATATAATGATTATTCATAGATTCAACAAAATCTGTTACATACTAGAAGAAATAATCATATTAAGGGTTCAAAGTACTTTCATTCTTTAATCTCTCGCATATTTTTTTCATTTGTAGGTTTTTTATACTAAGACGGTGGCAACCAAGCGTGCGGCTCACCTGATGGTAAGGAGTTCAGAGCGACTCCAGAGGTACATTTCTATTCTTTAAACAGTCAAGTCAGTTTGTTAGTACTGCTCTAAAGTTGCGGAAGCAGTATATCCTAAAAGAAGTTGGTTTTCTTCTAACTACTTTCCATCAGGTGACTCGCTTGCTAGTTTGTCAACTCTAGCATAAAAATAACTAGATTTAGCTTCTTTGTAGGAAGAAGCTCTACAGTTTAGATTTACATCACATCATCAGTCTGCTACAGTCCACCGTTGGGCATAGTCCTCTCCAGACCTTTGCCACTTCGATCGATTCTCGTTACTCTCATCAAGTTCCTGCTATCTAGCGCAAATCATCACTCCAAACTAGACTATTATATCCAACCGATTACGGCTATGGCGGCTAATCTCAACGATCAGCCACGTACGCAGGATATATTATAGTGCTCAAGTGGTTGCGCAAACACAAATGCACTCTCTATTCCCTTACCTTCATATTCCGATGGGACACTACTGTGACACGACCGGAGAGGAAGGGGGTACAAGACCGCTAACTTCCAGACTCCGGGCTGACACTAAGAATTTTTCCCAGTAAACTGAGGTACAATTTTTTCCCAGACTCGGGGATCAAACCCGGGACATCTTGCGCAGCCGTCGCTTTAAAGTGCGTCTTACTAAAGACTGCGCCATCGAGGAAGTAGAATATACCTCCTCCTTGCGTCGTTTGTCCTCAGTGCTGAGGGTAGTGATCTCTATGAGTAATTTTCTCCCGGACTATCTTCCGCCAGCTCACTCTATTCTCGGCCGGGTGGATCGCATCACAGACTGTGGTGTTTAGGGTTGAGCTGATTTGATCGCGCATGGGGCTTCTGCCTCTAGGCCTTCTTCCGCTCACCTTTCCCGTCAAAAGTAGCTTCTCCAGGTTGTCATCTCTCTTTCTGGCAATATGACCACAGAACTCAAAGCTCCTCCGTAAGGACGTGGTGATGAGTCTCACATGGATTGATTAGTCCGATGCTCAGACCAATGGATTCCGAGCATCCTCCTCCAGCACCACATTTCAAACGCGTCGATTCGTTGCCAGTCGGCTTTCTAAAGGGTCCAAATCTCTGCGCCGTATAGAAAAAAAGAAAAGACAAAAGAGGCAACAAAAAATACCTACAGAATATACCTACTTATCGATAAAAACTACAACTGAAAATATAGGTACCTACATGCCTATAAATTTTGATCGGTACTATTACGTAAATGTCTATTTTACTGAACCGCGGTATTTCAGATATGGCGGTGTATGTTACTTAGATATTTATCATAGTATTAGTAGCAATAATGGTTTTTTTAATCTTTTAACGACAGAAGATCTATGATACAGTAAGTTCATAAATTACTTTTTATTTTTATTACCCTAAATCAGAATACACTTGAAATAGATTTAATGACTTCTGAGAATCGATAGAATCATGCTTACTACTTATGGTAGCTCAGTGGATCAGTGGGGGGGTTTTCTGCCAAATAATGAGACACTAAAATTGAAAAAAAAACCGCCTTCAAAACCTACGAACTAAAAAGTGTAAAATAATATTTTTAACACTTTATACACTTCAAATAACATTTTATAATAGTACACTCGAGAAAAAAGGTTTTACCGAAGTCGGCGCCTAATCCCTGTTGAATATGATAGTATTGGGCGCCGACTTCGGTAAAACCTTTGTTCTCGAGTGTACTGTTATAAAAGCTTATCAATACATTATTGAAACAATGTGGATATTATATTTTGTCGATATGAAGTTTGTGAGGCTGTAGGTATGGATGTTTGTTACCCTTCCACGCAAAAACTACAGAACCAATTACAGTTATGCAGGAAGCTAACATCCTAATTTAGCACATAGGTTTTTTATGATAAAGGGGCAGAAGAGCAGACGTATCACCTGATGATAAGCGATTACCGCCCCCCTTGGACACCTGTCACGTCAAAAGAGTAACAGGTGCGCTGCCGGCCTTTTTAAAAAGCAGTACGCTCTTTTCTTGAACGTTTGCAGGTCGTATAGGCTATATTTAAACGAAAGAAAACATTTATTATTATAGACATCACAACACATGACATACAGTAGTTTTAAACAGAACACCAATTAGCAAAATCAGTAAAGAAAACAGAATACAATAGGGTATTTGACTAAGCTCGAGATTTTACAAAATAAAAATATTTTATCAAAATATAGGTAAATACGTGCCAATAGCAAAAATTCTCAATTAAAAATATAACGTCTAGCCGGTTTTATGGTCATTCAAAGATTCATGGGCAAGTCCATTTTAAAAGTATGAAACTATTAATAAATAATTATACCATTGAATAACCCATATAATTTACACCAACTATTATAATGGAACCATTGACATAAACGAAACATTTGATACAGCTGCCATACAACATTCAAATGAAATGCATACAAAATACTGTCGTGTGACGTCACATCTCAGTAGCCATTTGTATGGAGCGTTTTGGGTTTGCCCAAAATAATGTGATTTTAAAGTGGTGATATCTCAGGTAGTTTAAATGAGAATCAAGTAATTCTTTCAACGATATATCTATTATTGAGAGGTCTTTTGATTACAAAAAAAAAAAAAAAAAAAGTCAAATACCGTATTAAAATGCATTTAAATAAAAACAAAAATATATGCAATCATGTCTAGATAGTGCCAAATGAATAGTGTGTTATAACGTTTACTATCCGTGCGGATAAAGAATGGGATTAGAAATGGCGGCGCGTGGAGCCGGTACCGTCAGCATCAACGGTTTGAAAACTTATAACTGACGTTTTTCAGTATAAAATATCGTTACCGTTAAAACTGTTTTGTTTTTTTTTAATAAATAAATTAATGTTATTAATTAAAATACGATTTATGTACGAGTATGTTTTATAGGTTTTATTATTTTGGAGTCTTTTTGACTGTATATAAAAATGTATGAAAATTATTCAGATAGCAGATTATATATATTTAACGATAAACGAATTTGTTCTCAAGTAAATATATATTTACTAGCGGTCCGCCCCGGGTTCGCCCGTGGTACATACATAGCCTATGACCTACCTAATGTACCTTTCCTATGGTGAAAGAATGATTGAAATCGGTCCAGTAGATCCTGAGTTCATCGCGTTCAAACCAACTATTTAGCTTTATTATATTAGTATTAAATATAGATTGCGTTAGAACTGTTTATGATTTATACAGTTGTAATTTAATTACATTAATTTCATGTACTATTCTACATGCACTTCATAACTTTTAAAATTAGTATCTTGAAATAAAAGATTGTAATAAGTATATCTTAACTATATCTATATCCTATTGTAACTATATCTTAAAACACTATCTATACTCAATAAATTACTAACAAAACAATTATTTAACATACAAATTAACAATAAACTATAACAACAAACATTAACTAATGACAAAATAACGAAAGGTTCAAAACCACGGAAAAACTGAGAACGCATCGGACTAATGCGACAGGGATGGGAACGCAGAATATTTTTTTTGCAGTCAGTACCCACGAGTGCGAGTATAGACGCAAATAGTGTGCGAGCGAGAAGTGAATAGATGCGCCGCCATTTCTGATCCCATTCTTTATCCGCACGGTTAGTAGTATAATTGGCCCTCACTCAGCTTAAGTCACGGTCCAGACAAAGCCCATGACGCTGTGTTTCAGTGTGACCAGCTGAGTGAGTGCCACGGACGTTTGTCTCGTGTATTTTTCGATTTGTAAATCCATGCTAAGTGTGAAAGTGTGTCAATCTGTCTGCCTATTTGTTTGTCCGTCTTTCACGGCAAAAATGGTGCAACGGATTGATGTGATTTTTTAGTGGAGATAGTTAAAGGATTGGAGAGTAACTTAGGCTACTTGCTTTTTATCTCTTTCCAACACGAGTGAAGCTGCGGCCAAAAACCAGAATTTATATAATAATATACTTAGTACCTTGCAACGCCCTTATACATCCCTAGCAAACTTCAGAAACATCGATCAACAAACAAAATCAGAGAATCCCAATGAAATCCCAGTCCAATTAGTCACCGTTGTCAAATATTTAAATGAACGCGAAGGCTAACAAGCAATCCATCAGGATCTCAATATAATCTGCCGGCGAATAAAGAATTATGCTCCCAAAGGAAGTTGTGAACATCGAGATATAGGGGCGGTCTCAGATTACCGTTTTATACGCGCGTAAACTACCGGAACGAGGTGACCCGATAGAGAACCAAAGTCATCGTATACATGTCGCAGTAAGATAGATGAAGCCGTAATATAGTTATATCCCTAGAGATATAATTATGTGCCGTAACATAGTTATACGAAAGCAAGCTGCCTCGGTGGCGCAATGGTAAGTGGGTCGCAGTTTAAAGCGACGGTTGCGCTTGGGGTCCCGGGTTCGATCCCCGGGTCGGGCCAAAAATTTGTACCTGAGTTTTTCTATCTTGTGTTCATATGTGTGTGTAATTACTTCAAATTTGTTGTTACAATCATTCATCCCCTTGGATTATAGCCGACACTATTTTGACTGTGGCATCTATGGAAAATGTTGAGTTACGTCAGTACATTACTGAGGGTGCGATTATACATAGGTACTGCTAGTTAATTTGCATAATATGTTTACGTACTTATAGGTAATATTGTATTTGGTGTGACCTGGACCATTTTGCGTTTGCGATTGTGTTTATGATTTTGTTGTTACCATAGTTGGAAACTTTTTTTTTTATTACCTTTCTCTGGGCTGTAGTTCGTAGGTTCATACCTTATTTGTATTGCATGTACTTTGTCAAGACTAGTTTTAATTATGTTACTAGGAAATGTTAATCGTTTGTGAATAACTATTTTGGCCTAATTCATTATAAACTCTGTATTTAGACTAAGAACTTTTATAAAATGGCTTTTGTTATTCCATAATAAAAAAAAAAAAAATTAAAGAAAACAAAAATAAGTGTATAAATATTATTTTACACTTTTTAGTTCGTAGTTTTTGAAGGCGGTTTTTTTTCGCAGATTTTTTTTTGTTTTCAGGCGACGCCTTAAGCGAAAGCTAGTATAAATAAACAGTGAAAGGTCACTGTGAAATATCACCTATTATGGCTGGCAACACTTTTCTTAAGAAAATATCGTAGCTCCCTATAAATCGTGGCCAAGTCCTGACCGGAGATGAAATACAAGGCGGGTTTAATCTTGGCGAAGTGATTACGTGACTATGAACAAGGGGAAAAAGCTTAAAGCTAATTCCCTGACAGTAAGATTAAATTTAATAAGGTGTTGTTGGAAAAAACTGGAAGTTGTGATCGTTTTTCATCATCAATCTTCTTTATTCCATAGTACAGTGACATGCTTAATATGTGTTTGTTCGGTCCACACAACTGCATTTGATTTTTTTTTAATTGAGAATAAATACTGAACTAACTACTTACCCAGTTACTTTGTAAGTCATTTGATATCTTGAAGGTGATTTTATTTTAATATCACTGTACGAATTTCAATTTCGAGAACTTTTAACAAAAAATACATTCGTATTATGTATGATGTTTGTGACATGAGTAACGAGCTCAGCGTACCTATACTTAAATGAAAAGTCTTTAAAATCACAAATTCCTTTGTAGTTTCTACATTTGGTAAGACTAATATGGATTGATTGAGCTGCTTATACCTAGGGTAGGGTAAACTCGCATCGCTGCGCCTCCAATGAAAATGAGGAGGCCCGCCTGTACGAGGCATATCGTCAGGCCCGAGGCGCCCTCAAACATGCCATTGGCCAGGCGAAAGACGAAGCCCGGGCCGAGATGTTAGAGGGTCTCAACAAGGACCCCTGGGGAGGCCATATAAGGCAGCGCGCGCGAAGCTGCGCCCGTTTGGTCCCCCACTAACAGAGAACCTCGAGCCGGCTCTGCTCGAGAACGCTGTACAAGGGGGGGGAGGGGGCAGCGTCCTGCCCGCCGTTCAGGCGCGCTCCGTCCGGGGGGTCGTACACATGGCTTCGTGCCCGTCACCACGACCCCCACTATGGACGATTAGGGTGATTAGGGATTAGGGTGCCCAGGGGTTTTAGTCGGTATACCCCCGCCGTCATGCGGGGGGAGTTCGACATAACCCGTCCGCCCCCAGGCGGACGGGTATGCGTAACGCATTTCCCCTGGGAGAACAAAAAAAAAGGGTTAACTCGCATGATTCGGTGATAGGAACTTTCGAAGCTTCTCACGTTTCGTAGGTACAGAACCACCCGTTTTAAATTGAACTTTATACTAACGCAATAAAGCTTCTTTCATCGCATACGTAAGCAAAAAACGTGCGATGGAGATAGCAACAATCAATCCTGGGTTTCCTTTACAAAATTTCATTTTATTACCGAATTATGCGAGCTTACCCCACTGTACTAACTACGACATAGAAACATTTCTAGCACCGCAAAGTAATCTAGCCGAAATAATCGACATTCCATCATCCATATCCATCCAAAAGAATGGAATTTTTGGCCACCTCGAGAGAATGGGAGAAGATCGTGTAGTAAAAAGAGTAAGAGTGCGAGTGCGAGTGCGAGTGCGAGTGCGATGCGAGTGCGAGTGCGAGTGCGAGTGAAGTAGTACCACAGTCTGTGATGCGATCCACGCGGCCGAGGATACTTGATGGTGCAGTGTTTAGTGAGCCGCACTTTAAAGCGACGGCTGCGCAAAAGGTCCCGAGTTCTATCCCCGGGTCGGCCCAAATATTGTACCAAAATTTTCGGTAAGAAATTCTCAGTGGCAGCCCGGAGTCTGGAAGTTGGCGGTCTTGTACCTCGGAAAGCACGTTAAGCTGTTGGTCTTGTGCCTGATCATGTCACAGTAGCGTCCCCTCGGAATATGAGGCTAAGGGAATAGAGAGTGCACTTGTGTTTGCGCACACATTTGAGCACTATAATATATCCTGCGTACATGGCTGATCATTGAGATTGGCCACTGTAGCCGTAATCGGCTGGAGGATATTAAATGAAAACTAAAGGTTTGTAAGAATTAGTTTCATATTTTGCTCGCGTCTATTTAACTCCGTGCCATAATTGACGTCCATTTAAATCTCGCCACTTTTATTAGCGGAGTCGTTAACCACATTTTTTACGAACTTGGCCCACTTTTACATTACGTTAGTAGGGTCTCGATTAAACAAACACACTAACGCGAGCTCACGCCCCTTACGAAACTAATACCACAGAGTAACAGTGACCAGATGACCTACTATGAACCGGAATCTATGACCGAATCGGAATTTCCTCCCCTTTCACCAACGCTGTGTGTCTCCTTTGTTTGGATGCGACAGGTATATTCTTGTTAGTTACGGGTCGGTTTCGTTGTAACCTGTGTTCGACTTCACTCAGTCAATCAGCCATTCGATGTCCACCGCTGAATGAATGAATGAATGAATATAATTTTGGTGCACTCAAAGTAAACTTAAGACAGGATATGTACAACGAAGGCGGCCTAATCACTATGAGCGACCTCTTCCAAGCAATCTTTGGGTAAAGGACACTTGATGAAGGTGTAGGGCAATGCAATCTTAATTTTTATATAAGTACTTACACAGAAAATAACACACTTAAAATTTTCATCTCGTGTTCAGGCGGGAGTCGAACCCACTTTTAAAAAAAAAGTACGCTCATCCCTTGAAGGTCCCTAAGTCGTAGCCGTCGGGAAATACTCCCGCAGCCAAACCATTCCACAGAACCAAGGTACGTGGTAGAAAGTTCCGCGAGAAACGCACAGTAGGTATTAGACCGCCATCCATCGAGATGATGGGGATGGAACGACAATCGCTTGCGAGCTTACTTACATATATGATTAAGTATAGATAAATATCCATAAATAAATATATGTGATTAAATATATTACAATGTGTCGATTAAGGAGGCTCAAAGTCAGCCAGAGAGAAATGGAGAGGGCTATGCTCGGAGTCTCCCTGCGTGATCTTATCAGAAATGATGAGATCCGCAGGAGAACTAAGGTCACAGACATATCCCAAAGGATTGCATGCCTCAAGTGGCAATGGGCAGGGCACATAGCGAGGAGAACAGACGACCGTTGGGGCGGAAACGTCCTCGAGTGGAGGCCGCGTACAGGAAGTCGCAGCCGTGGCGGCTGGCAAAAATGTCTTTATTAATTAATTAAAAATGTCTTTATTCAATTTAAGTCCATACAGAACATGTATGAATGTCAAATATTATGTAATCTACCGCTGATTCGGAATGTCAATTTCTACCGAGAAGAATCAGCAAGAAACTCGGTAGTTACTCTTTTCAAATAATATGGTAATTACAATTTTCATTCTTATACAAATTATGATTACAGTGACAGTATGATATACAATTCTTATAATCAGTATCGTTTAGATAAATCGTCAAAGTAAAATTATTGACAGGCGAAGAGATCAACATGTCCAGGAATCCTTATCATTTAAGTAATCATCTACTTAATAGCCTTTCTGCATTAGGCAGTTTTTACATGCAACTTGTTATGTACCGGTAAATCAATATTTTTTTGAGGTAACTTAATAAACATTTTAATTCAAGTTCAAATCTATTGAAAAGTTCTTCCCTATGTCGTTTTGTCCTGGTTGCATCCCAACGGTGGCGTAGCGTAGCGTGGGCGACGTGGGCCACTAAAGGGTGCCTCGCGAGCGACCGTACTAAAAATGTTTGCTTGCAAGGCCCCTCCGAGGGCGAGGAAATAAGTGGCTCTACAATTCATCATAAATAATTAATGCTATAAAATTAAAATTACCTCCCCCCACCCCCCTCGCCATTCCGTTTCGCCCACGTCTATGTTTAGCCACGCTAGTTGTCGATTCGGAGCCCGGGATCCGCTACTACTGAAAATATGTATACTGTGTATCACAGCGCCCTAAACCCTATCAACGCGAAGTGGTCAATGCAAACAAACAAATTGTAATGAATGTTGGCCCTTCCGCCCGTCACCTACTTCATCAAATGTACAATCTAACGCTCCCTGTCCATTTAGTACTTGCGATACAGGGAGATGCTGAGCGTAATAAAGTGCCTTTATTAAGCCGAAAATGTAAAATTTTACTGATATTTTAAAAAGTGTTACCTAAATCAAAAAAACACATATATATTTTATTTGCATAGGGATATCTATTGGCGGACAAAAAAAACATTAAATACGAAAATCTTATATGGTACAGCACTCGCACTTAGTATATTAGAAGTCGGTTACTCATCATCATCATCATCAGCGCATTTAAGCCCCCACTGCTGGGGCACGGGCCTCCCTCAATCACATCACATGAGGGGTAATTGCCATACTCACCACGCTTGGCAGACGGGTTGGCGAGGGTTTTGATATAAATGCAGAGGTTTCCTTCTCTGGGTGCTGATGATCATGGCAGCAGCTTTACCTTAGTCGCCTTTTACGACACCTCGGTAAGAAAGAGGGTGGCCTATTCTACTCTGCCGGGGACCACACGGCTAACTCATACTCAAATCATTTATTATATACCTTAATGTGAATAATGACGGTGGACATAAAAGAGATCATTATGGACCCTGACGGGCACGCAGTAGAGAGAAGAGGAGAGGAGAAACGAATTAACGACCCATTCCGGGGGAAAGGGGGGTTAAATGGTTGGTAGCGCACTTGTGACTCCACTGGTGTCGCGGGTGTCCATGGGCGGCGGCAATTGTTTACCATCGGGTGATCCATCTGCTCGTCAGCCACAAAAAAGCGAAGAATATAAAATGTTACTTTTTTAACAGTGACTAAATGTCACATTACTCAATGATATCATACGATCATCTCAGATGACAGAGACAAAACCAAGAGCGTAAACCAGTAACCACTCAATAGATAGTCGGTGTTTTAAGACGGAACAGCCCCGTCACGCTGAAACTGGCAGTACTGGACTGGACAGTAATCGGCGGGATTACTAAGCAAGAATTACCTGTGGGTTATTATGAATCGAGGACTATTGATAAACTTCTAAACGCCATTAGATACGTGTGGCAATTTCGTCCTATTTCAATTTGAGACATTAGTTTTTGATTTGAGACTGTAAACACTAACAGGTAACATAATATTGACAGATGTCAATATCACAAAAATATCACATGATAAGTAGATACTTATCATGTGATATTTTTCATATCATGTTCCCACCTGATTATTAATAAAAATATTGTTAAATTAAAATAAGCTGGACAGTAGATCCTTTTGTCTCTTAAGAAGATTCGATGACATGAAACATTATTGTTTCATGTAATAATTTGTCACACGTAAAAGTCATTATACTAATATTACCCAATATATTTCTTATCGGAGACTCGCTTGGTCTTGTGTTATTTATTTTAACTTAAACTCAAATCATCACTTCACCATCATTTCAGCCAATAGACTTCCACTGCTGGACATAGGCCTGCCCCAATGTTCTCCACACAGATTGGTTCTGTGCCGCTGGCATCCAATGGATTCCCGCGATCTTCACCAGATCGTCGGTCCACCTTTTAGGGGGCCTGTCACGGCGGTGACTTCCTGTACGTGGCCTCCACTCGTTATTTTTCTAACTGTAACTTATTTTATCACTTGGTCTTGTAATATTTTGTACTTGTGGCATGTGATACATATGTGACAGTTATTAAAAAAGCAGTGAAAAACGCCAAGTTCACAAAATAGTCGGAACAAAGAAATATCTTTTCTTCGTAGGTAGCCACTCAATAGACAGTAGGTGTAGTAAGACGGAACAGCCCCGTCAAGCTGCAACTATTTGAGAGAACGAGTAACAGTTACTGCGGGCCAATTAGCAGTTACCGCGGCCCCATCTCCCCGGAATAGGATTATGGATTGAGGATTATTATAAAGTTCTAAGTAGGCAATACACGTGTGACTATTTGATCCTATATCAATATATTGATATCTATCATGTGATATTTAATAGTTATGTATAATTCGCGCTCGAACTTATAAATAAAATGATTGCTAAATTAAAATACACTGGAGAGTATTTGTCTTTTATTAAGATAAGATGACACGAAACGAAACACTAGTGAGTCATGTGATAATTTGTCACAAGTAAATCGCATTGCAAATAATGCCTGTTATATTTTTTGTCATTGACAAAGATGTCGCTTGTTTATTTGTTATTTTTTACTGTACTTTATTTTATCACTCGTTCATGTGATATTTGGAACTGCGGCATGTGATATTTATGTGTCAGTTATTAAAAAAGCAGTGAAAAACGCAAACTCCACAAAATAGTTGGAACGAAGAAATGTCTTTTCTACGTAGGTAGCCTCAATAGACAGTAGGTGTTGTAAGTTGGAACAGCCCCGTCACGCTGCAACTATTTGAGAGAACGAGCAGTAACAGTTACTGCGGGCCAATTAGCAGTTACCGCGGCACCGTCTCCCCGGGACAGTAACCGGCGGGCTTACTTAGCAACAACTAGCTGTATGTTATTATGGATTGAGGGTTATTATAAACTTCTAAGGCAATAAGATTCCTCTGACTATTTCATCCTATATCAATATATTGATATCTATCATGTGATATTTACTAGTTAAGTGGAATTCGCGCGCGAACTTATTAATAAAATGATTGCTTAATTCAAATAAACTGGAGAGTATTTATGTTTTTATGAAGATAAGATGACAGGACGTTTCCTGTCACTCATGCGCCATATGATAATTTGTCACAAGTAAATCTGATTGCAAATAATGCCTGTTACCTATATTTTTTATCAGTGAAAAAGATGTTGCTTGTTTAATTGTTTTTTTTTTATCTTACTGTACCTTATTTTATCACTTAGTCATGTGATATTTTGTAACTGTGGCATGTGATATTTATGCAACAAATAGTAAAAAAGCAGTGAAAAACACAAATTTCACAAAATACTTGGAACAAAGAAATATCTTTTCTTCGTAGGTAGCCACTCAATAGACAGTAGGTGTTGTAAGACGGAACAGCCCCGTCACGCTGCAACTATTTGAGAGAACTAGCAGTAACAGTTACTGCGGGCCAATTAGCAGTTACCGGAGCCCCATCTCCCCGGGACAGTAACTGGCGGGCTTACTTAGCAACAACTAGCTGTATGTTATTATGGATTGAGGGTTATTATAAACTTCTAAATAGGCAATACATGTGTGACTATTTGATCCTATATCAATATATTGATATCTATCATGTGATATCTAATAGTTATGTATAATTCCCGCTCGAACGTATTAATAAAATGATTGCTAAATTAAAATAAACTGGAGAGTATTTGTGTTTTATTAAGATAAGATGACACGAAACGAAACACTAGTGAGTCATGTGATAATTTGTCACCAGTAAATCTAATTGCAAATAATGCCTGTTACCTATATTTTATATCAGTGAAAAAGATGTTGCTTGCTTATTTGTTATTTATCTAACTGTACCTTATTTTATCACTTAGTCATGTGATATTTTGTAACTGTGGCATGTGATATTTATGCGACAAATAGTAAAAAAGCAGTGTAAAACGCAAACTTCACAAAATAGTTGGAACAAAGAAATGTCTTTTCTTCGTAGGTAGCCTCAATAGACAGTAGGTGTTGTAAGACGGAACAGCCCCGTCACGCTGCAACTATTTGAGAGAACGAGCAGTAACAGTTACTGCGGGCCAATTAGCAGTTACCGCGGCCCCATCTCCCCGGGACAGTAACCGGCGGGCTTACTTAGCAACAACTAGCTGTAGGTTGTTATGGATTGAGGATTATTATAAACTTCTGAGGCAATAAGATTCGAGTGACTATTTCACCCTATATCAATATATTGATATCTATCATGTGATATTTAATAGTTAAGTGGAATTCGCGAGCGAACTTTTTAATAAAATGATTGCTTAATTCAAATAAACTGGAGAGTATTTGTCTTTTATTAAGATAAGATGACAGGACCCACTAGTGGGTCATGTGATAATTTGTCACAAGTAAATCGCATTGCAAATAATGCCTGTTATGTTTTTTGTCAGTGACAAAGATGTCGCTTTTTTATTTGTTATTTATCTAACTGTAGGTACCTTATTTTATCACTCGTTTATGTGATATTTGGAACTGCGGCATTTGATATTTGTGTGACAGTTATTAAAAAAAAGCAGTGAAAAATGCAAACTTCACAAAATAGTTGGTACAAATGTCTTTTCTTCGTAGGTAGCCTCAATAGACAGTACGTGTGGTAAGACGGAACATGTGATATTTTGTAACTGTGTCATGTGATATTTATGTAACAGTTATTAAAATAGCAGTGTAAAACGCAAACTTCACAAAATAGTTGGAACAAAGAAACTCTTTTCTTCGTAGATAGCCAGTAGACAGTAGGTGTTGTAAGAAAGAACAGCCCCGTCACGCTGCAACTATTTGAGAGAACGAGCAGTAACAGTTACTGCGGGCCAATTAGCAGTTACCGCGGTCCCGTCTCGCCAGGACAGTAACCGGCGGGATTACTTAGCATCAAACTAGCTGTAGGTTATTATGGATTGGGGATTATTATGAACTTCTAAGGCAATAAGATTCGTGTGACTATTTCATCTTATATCAATATATTGATATCTATCATGTGATATTTACTAGTTAAGTGGAATTCGCGCGCGAACTTATCGTAAAGGATACTATAAAATTGTAGATTACTTAAATGACAAGGATTCATGGACATGATGACCTCCGTGCCTGCACTAATGTAGTAATTTTATAAATATTTACTGGAATCATTATTATTATATAATTAATCATTTTTAATAAATTAGGCTTAGCAGCATTTATTATTGTATACAAATTGATTAGTATTGATTAATCAAACAATTGACAAGATGCTTACCACCTACTATTGTACACCTCGTCCTGCAGTTTATTAGTATTGGATTAAGTACTCTGTGACCTATGAGGGGAACCTAAGTAGTCATGCTCACTCAAATGTCTCTGAGGTGGTGGCGTTATGTGGCGGGTCATTACATTCCCTCTAATATGGTTGAGTGAAATGATGGCTGACACATACGTCATACTTGTGAACAGGTGCCACTTTTGGGGACTGGTCCGCTTCGGTTTACCTCATATTTAGCTTTTAATTTGCTTTATTCTATTTTGTGTTGCATTAGACTGTATGACTTGGTATGAGGATAATAAACCATTGTAAAAAAAGTTGGCGATTAAAAAGAGTAACTGGCGAGTTTCTTGCCGGATCTTCTCGACCAGAAACAACTTTCCGAGCCGGTGGTAGAATCGCATTATGTTTATTTATTTCTTTAGTATATTTTATGTATCAACATATATATGTATTAACATGTAAATTATACATAAGTACTTATAAATAGTTTTAAGTCACTCAAATGTATGACGATTTGTAAGTGCTGTGTACAAGCCTATGCAAATAAAGAATTATTTGAATTGAATTGAATTGAATTATCAATAAAATGATTGCTAAATTAAAATAAACTGTAGAGTATTTAATTGCAAAGTAAATTTTATTGCAAATAATGCCTGTTATATTTTTTTACAGTGATAAAGATATATTTGTTATTTATCTAACTGTAACTTATTTTATCACTTGGTCATGTAACTGTGGCATGTGATATTTATGTAACAGTTATTAAAAAAGCAGTGAAAAACATAGTTGGAACAAAGAAACATCTTTTCTTCGTAGATAGCCAGTAGACAGTAGGTATTGTAAGAAAGAACAGCCCCGTCACGCTGCAACTATTTGAGAGAACGAGCAGTAACAGTTACTGCGGGCCAATTAGCAGTTACCGCGGCCCCGTCTCCCCGGGACAGTAACCGGCGGGATTACTCAGCGGGAACAATTCTAGCTGTGTTGTACTTTTTATTTATTTAGGCGTATGTGGGAACTATCATTGCAAAGACATTTGCTGCTTTATTATTATTGGAATTTATTTTTGTTATAATATGGCTCTACCCAAAGATATCTTGATAATGTCTAGTAAATTATTGAGAATAAGTGGGTAGTCGAAGTCCACAGTCACTCAAAAAACGCCGGTGTTTTGCGTTTTAATGCCCTAACTGATTCTGCCGATCCCACTCTAAGCACAAACGCGGGATTTATGACTTTTATTGGAATTGACTGCCTAGATGGCGCAGCCGCACTTTAAAGCCACGGCTGCACAACAGGCCCCGGGTCCGATTCCCGGTTCGGTCCGAAAAAATTGTACCTAAGTTTTCAGTAAGAAATTCTTAGTGTCAGCCCGGAGTTGGCGGTCTTGTACCCCCGTGATTCGGAAAGCACGTTAAGCTGTTGGTCCTGCACCCGATCACCCTCCCGTGGTGTCACATTAGTGTTATCGGATTATGAGGGTAAGGGAATTGAGAGTGCACATGTGTTTGCGCATACACATGAGCACTTTAATATATCCTGCGTACCTGGCCGATCATTGAAATTGGCCGCCGTTTATTATTGGAATTACTTATAAATTGTTCGTCTATTTGAAATTTACCATCAGGTGATCCGTCGGCTTGTCTGCCGTACGTCTCTAGCTCCTGGTTCTCTTCAGTCTGATGGTCGACGCTTACTCCGCAAAGAAAACAGGATTACGCTCTAGAAGAGAGCTCGTATGCTGAGGTAGCCACTCCTCAGCAGTGGGTACGCTCCCGTATTCCGAAGGTCCGTTTAGTGTTCTCTTACGACAGGCCGGGTATCAGCAATACCTTGACAGTATTCATAAACGCCCCTAGCCACAGGGCACTCTGGAAAAGAGCTAACCTTTTTATTTTGTTTTCCCGGAGGAAATGCTGCCGGATCGAAGGGAGCCTACGTCGGCACTGGTGGTTGACACCTTCTTATGCACACCCGGCCGGGTAGTGTGAGGCTCTTCCTAGGGCATCCCACTAAAAACTCCGGGGCATTTCCATCAACGCCCATGTGGGATGCACCACGAGAACGGTGGGAACCTTATTCTTCGCGGTCCATCCAACCTTTTTTTTTGTCGCTGTGAAAAATGCTTGCCTTACGCATACCCGAATTAACGGGGGCCATCAGGGGTTATGTCGGGCTCTCCTCTAGGTATGCGCCCAGAGACATACCGACTAAAAAACACAGCGGCATTCCCTCATCGCCCAATTGGGGAAAGGTTATACCCGGCAAAGCCTGGTCCATCCAACCTTTTTTTTTCCCAGGGGAAACCATCATGGCCGTCACCTTGCTACATGTAGGGAACAAGATGGTGTGTGAGACTCAAACCCTAACTAAAATCCCTGGGGTGTCCATCTCCGCGCAATCGCGGTCGGAAACCCATAGCCGGGACTAGACCGTACCGCTAATCGCGCTCGCCGCTTCACCCTTATCTGGCGCAATACAGCCCTTCAACGCTGTACGACCTACCAGGACACCCAGTAATGTCGTCCCCCGCGGAGTCGTATGCCTAACCAGCCACTCCCCAGCAGTGGATACTCTCACGTACTCCGAAAGCCCGTTTAGTCGCCTTTTACGACAAGCCAGGAAAACCTTGGCAGTATTCTTAAACGCCCCTAGCCACAGGGCGTTGTTCCGTCCATCCTAACCTAACCTAGAACAGAATTTAATAATCTTACTCTAAAACTGCAAGCTTTTACCATAATAATACATATCTTAAAAACCCCTAAATCTCCTTAATTTTCCAAGATCACACTGGTTGAACAACAAAAGATGTCAGGCCAAAGTTTAAATACATTACAATTAGGAACCGTTGGCTTAGTGCCAGCGAGACAATACTGTGGTTGGAGGTTCGATTCTAGCGATCTCAGAGCTGTATTTGTCTAGAGGTAATGGCGTCTCGTTTGCGCAAAGGGGTATAGAGATGGGTAGGGAAGAGAGGCAAGGTGCAGGTTGAATTTTGCTGGCTTCAGAATTTGGGCTTGCATCTAGGGTTGTCTAACAAAAATATTTAAATAAAAGTATTTTTTAGCGAGTAATAATTATATGAAAAGAAAATTGTTTAAATATTTTTTGAATTTCATTACTGGCGTGTCACGCTATTATTCGCGGACTAAGTACATACCTATAGTTATCGTTTTAGGATTTAACATAGAGGTGCTCTTCTTAGTTCTTCTACCATGTTGAGAGTTGATGAGCGTTGTAATAATTGGAAAACTCAACATCTTTGCCGCCTATTATTAGGGCCTGTTCAAGAACCATAACGTTTTTTCAGTGACTTATTACTACTAATAATAGTTCAATGAGTTTTGACCAGAATCTGGTCTGGCCAATGCTCACTTAGTGTATACAGTGTGGACAGACATAAATTTAAAGTTGCATAAGGAAAGGAATTCCTTGACGAAGTATGTGTTCCCTGCAGCCCAATTCTCGTGCTCGTGACATTTATTATATACGACATATATAACTAAAACATAGTTTTTTTGTATGGTTTTCAGGTGATATCCGCCATGTTTTCAAAATATCACGAGCACGAGAATATGGGCTCCTGATCGTTATAATCTGGATATCTTAAGGCTACGGGTAGGGCACACTAGCGATGCCAATTCATTTTAATTGTTAGCTACCAAAACAAATATAGTTTAAACAATTTCGGTCCAACGCGTTCGTGAAAAATTTTTCGAGTACAAAAACGGACCCAAAATTTGTGCATGGTTATTTAATAAGTAGTATAAGTGTTTTTTGAGAGGTTGTAACCCCGAAATTGCTAAAAATTAAAATCGATTGGCGTCCCTAGTGTGCCCTACCCGTCACCTTAAGACACGAATGAATAGGTATCCTTTCGGTAAACACGTAATATCCTAGACCGCATCGTAATCGCACGGTGATCATCGTAATCGGTGACCCCAAGCGTTAGCCTATAACTACTAATTTCAAGTAGCGATAGTTTCAGTCCCACTCGTGACTACCGAAAGTCCGGGACATAGGTTTTTTTTATGTGATAGGTGGCAGACGAGCAGACGGATCACCTGATGGTAAGCAATTGCCGCTGCCCATAGACACCCGCGATTATTTTATTATTTGATTGGGCCTCCGGTACCCTCACTTACGCAACGAAACACAGCACAGTGCTGCTTTGCCCTGGTGTTCTGTGACGCCTTGGTTTCGTGCTGTGATTCTGGAAAAAATGCTGAACATAAAAATGTTTCTTACAACTTGTCTTCTCAAATTGTTTTTCAAATCGCCAACCCTGCCGCTAGGTCACACCGCAGTCTGTCGTGGATTCGCCTAGAAATAAAGTTATAAGGCAATTTACAAAATCTTGTGCAGTCATATCATACGGCCGGCCTCTATACGGCCTGCAGCCTTGGCTTGCTTTGCAAATGCAGTACAATGCTTAAAAGCTAACGTAAAACTAGATGTGGGTCTTAATGTTATGTCTTTATGGTTAGCTCTGCGTAGAGATCAGTAAAAATTCATACAACTCTCATACATTGAAGCGAAGATGCGACCCTTTTGGATGCGAGTGGTAGTGAATGCTGCCTCTGGTGCAAGGGTTGCGGGTTCGTCTCCGCACAGTTTTGACCGTGGGAGAGCCAAGCTTGAATGGGTCGGCTCGACCGGAGTGATACCACGGTTTTACAGAAAACCGACGTAAAGCTGCGCTGTGCTGTGTTTTGCTGCGTGAGTGAGGGTACCCGAGGCCCGCTTACAAGACGCTTTAATAAAAACTTAATCATCCGTAATGTTTGGTAGAAAGGCTGGAATTGAGCTTGTCTCATTTCAGGTGTTAATAACATTTGGTACATCATTTGAAGTTATAAGTTGTTGTTTCGTGCAGTGAGGTGCCGCCAAGTGATATTAATATAAGAATCTTTTTATCACTGCTATTGTGTGAGTTGTCACGTGAATGAAATCGCTAGGACCTAAGAGAGTTTTAAAACCTGCGATTTTGTTAAGAGTAGTCTCGGCAGAATCCATAGATCGATAAAACGCTAAACACCCCCGTTTTATGGAGTGACTGAGACTTTGACTGACTTCGTCTGATGACTATCCACATTGTCAAAATATCACTTGACCATTTTCCTTACGAGTTATTTCACTTAGAGTTACGCCTAATATCTAAAACATTTGCAAAACTGGATGAATTAATTACTGGAGTGGTAGAAACCTAATCAGGAATTGTGTGAAAGAAGTATTATAACAAAAAGGTTTTTTTTTTTTTTTTTTTTTTTTAATGGCTAGTAGTGTTGTACGTCAGAGACGCAGTCAACTCTGCCAATGTCAAGTGAGTAGAGACACATTCAGTATGTTATTGAATTGACCGGTGATTTGAGTAGATTTCTTAATTAATTGAGTTTTCTTTTTAGGGAAATCACCACCTATAACAAAACAAAACGCACACATAGACAAAGACAATAAAGAACATATATGAACGACAAAGACAACACAGTATTAAATGGGAGATTCATTTTAATTTATTTTACAGTCTAATATTATAAAGGTTAATATAATTACATAGATATTTTATATATGAGGAAAAGGATAGGGTCAGAAGAAAAGGGAAGTTGATAGGACGGGGAATTTTGGGGGGTAGAACGTCATACAACGAGATAGGATACTTCCGGCAGTTAAAGAAAATGTGTTCAGGTGTACCCTCGTCTAGACCACATTCGCAAAGTGAGCTGTCCTTCACACGAATCTTGTTTAAAAATACTGGGGTACAAGCGTGGCCAATACGCAGACGACAGATTGTAGACACAATAGATTTTTCAGACGAAGTTTTTCGTTTGAAAAACCATGGTTTACGTGGAATTGTTGGTTGTATAGCTGCATAGTGACGACCCTTTATACTTGAAGATTCGTTGAATGTAAGTTGCCAGCTGTTCAGAAGTGACTTTGTTGCCAGGGGTATGATATCCTGAGCATAGATTAGGTTTCGAGGAGTACCGAGCTGAATGGCTTCTTTAGCCCAAGTGTCAACCTGTTCGTTGCCGCGGATACCGCTATGACCTGGGATCCATACTAGTGCTACATCAATGTTTTGAGAATGACAAAGGAATAGTGTCTTTTTAATTTCAAGGATGATGGGTGAGATGCATTTGGCTTTAAAGAAATTACTTAACAGTGAAACTAAGCAACTTTTAGAGTCGGAAAAGATAACTGATCTGTTAAGTTTGTGTGAAAAAATAAAAGAGATGGCTTCTAAAATGGCAATAGATTCTCCGGTAAAGACTGATGTTTCCTTAGGGGATTTGAAGTTTAGTACTACATTGAATTTTGGTATCCATACCGCACTTCCGACATTGCTCTCATCACCATCTTTGGAGGCGTCTGTGAAGATTGGTATCCACTGATCCCAGTCTCTATTTAAATAGGCATTAAATTTGTGATCCGCCATGGGGTCATTTTTGGGGATGTCAAAATCTAATATAATTTGGGGTTCGAAAATCAATGCATCATAAGTAATTTTGAATAATGGGTTTTTATCAAATTGTAACGTTGGGTATGATAAGGAAGGAAGTTTTCTAAAGCTATTGATAGTTAATGGAGGATTTTTACGGGCCCAGTATTTGTTAGAAGGTTGAGAA
This sequence comes from Marasmia exigua, assembly GCA_019059595.1. NCBI lineage: Eukaryota > Metazoa > Arthropoda > Insecta > Lepidoptera > Crambidae > Marasmia > Marasmia exigua. The sequence goes on from CM032482.1 coordinate 17,448,304, forward strand.
ATCAGATCGGATAAGTTTTGAAGACGAGAAAGAAGTGGATGACTAGAAAATTGACTTGTTTTAAATATGAACCTATCCGATAGGTATTGACGTCGAAGATTTAGAGGAGGGTCAACAGCCTCCACTTGTAGGGCATTTTTCGGAGAGGATCTCATTGCTCCCAGGATGATTCTAAGGGCTTTCATTTGAATAATCTCTAATTTGTTTATTGCCTCTTTGTTGCAGGGTTCGAGGAGGAATGCTGCATAATCGAAGTGGCTACGAATGATGGCGTTGTAAAGAAGTTTTTGGCTGTATGGGTGGGAGCCCCACCAGACTCCTGAGAGGGATCTAAGGATATTGATACCCTGTTCACATTTCTGAGCCACAATGTTGAAGTGAGGAGTGCCAGTCATTCTGGAGTCGAGAGTGACCCCAAGGAATTTAACCTGGTCATTGATGGGGAAAGGTTGGCCATCGCAATTGATATTGATGTTTGGGACAGATTTCTTCCTTGAAAATACTACAACGTTACTTTTTGAGACTGATAAGTTTAAATTGTGTTCTTCCAGCCAAACATTTAAATAGTGAAGAGCCGAATTCAATTTGTCACTAATATTTTCAATGGATTTGTCAGAAATATACAGACAAAGGTCATCAGCATATTGGAGGACATTACAAAAGCATGAAACGCATTGCTCAAGATCGTAGGTATAAATGCTGTACAAAATAGGACTCAAGACTGAACCTTGGGGGAGTCCTTGCCAGATTTTCCTAGGGGCGAGAGTGTGATCAAAATACCTAATTTTGATCGACCTACCCATCAATAAATTTATTGCGCAATGAACTAACCTCACCGGAAGACTCATGCGAAGCATCTTCTGTCTGAGCACCGGAAGTTGAACATTATCGTAGGCCGAAGCTATGTCTAAAAACACGCCAACTAGGTATTCTTGTTTGGTAAAAGCTATCCTAATGTCCGTTGTAAGGATACTTAAGCTATCCGTGGTGCCTTTTGCTTTACGGAATCCGAACTGGCTATTCGCTAGAATATCCCTACTTTCAACGATCCATTCAAGACGGTTCTTTATCATATGTTCCAGGACTTTGGCAAGGGTAGAGGATAAGGCTATGGGGCGATAGGAGGAGGCATTGGATGGATCTTTACCTGGTTTCAACAGGGGAATGACAATTTGGGACTTCCAGGACTCTGGAATATTTCCAGTTAAAAAAATAGTGTTTAAAAGGTCCAAATAATATCGTTCTCCTGTAGAGCCCAGGTGGGATAGGAAGGAATAGGGAATACCATCTTCTCCAGGAGACGAGTCTCTTAAGCCTCGTAAAGCACATTTTAACTCAGATAGTGAAAATGGTTGGTCAAATCTGTCATTACTTTGAAGGAAAGGGTATGGAGATGGGATACAATTTTCAGGTGGGACAAAAGGGGGGGATAGTTTATCTGCAAATAGGTACAGCCAAGTGGAAGGGTCGTTGGAAGATGGGGAGACGCCTACTAGGGAACCACGGAATCTTTTGATGTTCTTCCATACAATGGAAGAAGGGGATCTAGGGGAAAGGGATTCACAGAAATTTAACCAACCATTTTTCTTCTTTTTAGACATAATTCGTCTTGTGCGGGCAGCAATTTTTTTGTATTGGATATAGTTGTCCATGCTCATACACCGGTTATATTCTTTTTCGGCCTCTTTCCTGCGAGTGACCGCTTCCAAGCACTCAGAGTCCCACCAAGGCGGTGGTGCTAGCTTTTTGCGGTTGGGTTTCTTAGGAGGGATGCTAGCGTCAGCAGCCGATGAAATTGTCTCCATGAGCATGGACAACTTATCTTCAGTACTTGTAGTGAGAGAATTTGATTGGTTTGTTAGACGGTGTTCTATTATATCACTGAATCTAGGCCAATCTGCCAGTTTTGTTTTGTGTTTAAGGAGAGGGGGTGGAGAGACAGCGGGAACAACGGATTGGGGTTTGGAAATGATTAAAGGAAAATGATCGCTGCCAAAGGATTCAGGTAATACTCTCCAGGAACTTAAGGAAGCCAGTGGGGCGGAACAAATGGAAAGGTCAACTGCTGAGCGTGGATCCTGAGTTGGAGTAACTCGTCTAGTTGGGGAACCGTCGTTTAACACACACATATTGAGATCCTCAAAGATATCTAAAAGTTGAGTGGCAAACGAGTCACAGGAGTGTGATCCCCATGCCATATGATGAGCATTAAAATCCCCAAAAATAAATATAGGAGGGGGGACAGAGGAAAATATTGAATGGAGTTCGGGAATAAGGGATAGAGTAGGATGAGGGATATAAAGTGAAATAAAGGTTATATTCGTGATTCTCGCAGCCACCACATTAAATGATGGACTGTGAGATGGGATTTGAAGTTGAGTGTACGGGTACACTCTTTTAATTAATAAACAACATCCTCCGTAACCATCATCTCTGTCATCCCTGAGACAAGCGTAACCCGAAACCCTAAAATGGGAATTGGGCACTAACCATGTCTCAGAGATGGCAGCAACTGCCACGGAGAATTTGTTGAAAAGATATATAATATCACTTTTTTTGCGACGGATACTCTTACAGTTCCATTGTAGGAACTGGCAAGAGTCCGCCGTCGGACTCACCGAGTGTGTGTGTGTCTGCATGCCTTACCTCTAGTGGCATGTTTTTAAAAAGAGTTTGAAGTTGAGAGGCAACGTTGGACGGTAGAGCATCGTTGAACTTTGATAAAATGATAGTCAACAACGCTACCGTTGTCTCTATCAATCTATCTTCTGCCATCGAAGAAGGATCTATCAGGGCACAGCCATTAGGCATTGTTGAAGAGGGACTAGATACTATAGCATGATGCGCCTGCCTGTCATAGCCTTTGGAGAGGGGGGCTCTGGGACGGGGGATTGATGTCACAGTTTTCTTGTAGGTTTGGGTCATTGTAGGAATACTGAGGGGGAAGTTAGACATAGAGGAGTGATGGCGTGGGGGGGAAGAAGAAGTCTCCTTTGCTACCTCATTATACGGTCGTCTAGATGATGGAACTCGGGCAGATGCCTCAATGTAGGATATGCTCTCTTGAGACATTATAATTTTGATACCTCTTTGCCTTGTCTGTTCCGGACAGCCCTTGTTGATAGCAAAGTGATTTCCTGAACAGAGAAGACAAGTGGAGGCGACCTCTAATATTTCGCATGAGTCTCCAGGGTGGCTTTGTGCACAGCGGTAGCACCTGGGTTGGGAGCGGCATTGGGTCTTAACATGACCGAACCTACAACAGTTGAAGCACTGAATTGTTGGCAATTGATAAGGTTCAACCATTAAAGAGGTGTGGAAGGCATAGACCTTATGTGGAAGCTTCTGACCTGCAAAGGTGAGGACTACTGTTTGGGTGGGTAACCATATTGTGTTTCCATTAGATGTGGTTTTCCTGTTTAGTCTTCTGGCCTTTAAAACTATGCCGCAGTTATCTGGGAGTTCCAGTGACTCAACTAGGTGGTCCATGGACCATTCAACGGGAATGGTACGTATTAGGCCCATACGGGTGACATTGTAGGTAGGGATAAACGATTTGTAATTGTTCTCCTTTAAGTATTGAGCATTTGCAAAATCATTTGCATGGGAGGCAGATTTAAATTGGACAGAGATCTTATTCCGTCCAACATTCTTGATACCATCTTGAGCAATGCCGTTGACTCTTTGTTTGTGCAAAAATTGACCGAATTTGAGAGGTCTGATAGTGGTACCCGCTGCAGGATCAGGTTCGATTCTTGCTACATGGACAATAAAGGGTCCAGAGTCTTCATTCCTGTATGTATATGATTCGGAAATACTGGGATGGGTGTACACAGTCTGCTGTGAAGCAGATGTTTCCTCATCACGGTTATTGCGGTGACGTTTATCTAAGACATTTTTATCCATTAAATTATCTGCCGGACGTTTCTGTTTTCTGCTGGCAGAAACCCCAGAGGGACTAGGTTCAGAGATGTCGGTCGGAGAACCAAAATGTAATCCATTTTCGTTTGAAAATACCAACGGAGATAGACCAATATCCGGTGGATCTGGGGGTTTCGGGGGGATGTTCATGGTGTCTTGTTGTACGACACCCAAGGGGAGAGGAGGTTATGTATTTATAAAGTAAATAAATAACTGGAAACACAAAGTTTTTAACTATCTACAAACCTTAAACACCTTCACCAACATACACATACACATAAACTCAATTAAATAGAGGAAACTATATTATTAAAAACCAAAACAAACGAGATCACGTGTGTCGCTAAACAACAAACAAATGACAGTCAAAAAATTATTTAACATTAATATAAAACACCAGTTTTCTTAAAGAAATTTGTCATTATTTTGACCAAGAGCTTTTCGGTGATAATGAATTTTGTATTTTTTCAAAAGAAGTAATTGATTCTTTCTGTTGACAAACTAAGTAGAAGATAGATAGGTACTTTTTTTCAACAAAAAGGTTAGCAAAACCTGAAAACTTGATTTGACAATGACATAAGTGACATTAAAAGATTTGATAGTGACGTATCTGTTGTAGTTATTTTTGGTCTTGAATTCCAGTTTCGGGTATAGTCTATGCAAGCTGTGTTAGCACATTTTTTTAATATTCCAGCCTGTCAAGGGAACCAATTAAAAAGAGCCGCGGGATGTAATTTTTTTTCTCTCACACTCCATACTTTTTCATAAAGAGCTTAGCTACAACGTTTTTAATTTACATACGAGTACGACACATCAAAAGCCACGAAAAGGGTACAAATTAGGGTGTCTGTGAGTCTTTAACTGGAGACTCTGGGATGAAAAGGGAATGGAGAAAATGAAACTGGTTTTAAGAGACATATTTCTTGAAAATGGCCACTACTCCACCAGGCAGACCCTCAATCGACACGGTACATGGTAGAAATACCAAAAGTCCGCACAAAGAGGTTTGAATCCTGTTTCCTTATTCGTACTGCGAAACTGGAATCAGTTGCCTGAGGTGTTCCCTAGAGGCTACAATTTGGGGGTTTTCAAAGCGCGAGTGAATATGTATCTTCTAGGTAATCGTGCTACATCTTAGACCATATTATCACTTACCACCAGGTGAAATATGGTCAAACGCTTACTTATCTACAGTAAAAAAAAAAAAAGGGCTTAGACTGTTTTTTTACGGATCAGACACAACACAAGTGCGCTGCCAACCGTTGAACTTCCTTTACCCTAGATTCGGCCTTCGGTACCCTCACTCACACGCTATCTCTCCGGTCGAGCTGGCTCATTCATGCCGAAGTGTGGGGTCTATCAAGGTCACTTTCGGAACTTTAATTTTGATTTTAATTCCAAACGGACCCAACAGATGGCGCTGGGTGTTGATTACATTGAACACCCAGCTTCAATTGGAGTTGGCTATGCTCCCCTTTTGCACAAGCAACTCAATTGTAAAATAATTAATTATTGTATGCCAAATGCATCTCTTACCCAAATAATAGATAGGGTGGTAAATTGTAATTATGATAAAGATTCAATTATTATATTAATGCTGGGGAACGGATTAAATTCAAATAAAAAGGACATCATTAAAGGGTTCTCCCGTTTAAAAGGGATTGCTGTAAAAAAAAAATAGTTGTTTGTGCCTTCCCATTTTCTAGGCAATACTTATCAGAACAAAATAACAGTATTCACCTATTGAATACTACATTATATAATTTAGTTACTAGTCATAGCGACAACTTTGTGTTTTTTGACACAAATAAATTTATTAATTATAAGTTGATAGTGACTGGCAAAAAGTTTTATTTGCCTTATAATGTAAAAAAAAGAACTAGCTACTTTGTTAGCATTTAATATAAATAATATATATAGGCAGACTTTGGAAATTATTCCAAACAATTTAAATTTAAGTCTAAGACAATAGAGGACGCCTCTAGCAATTTTTTGACCAGGGAAGATAATTTGAAACTTATTCACCAAAATATACAGGGACTTCCTGGTAAAGAACTAGAACTAGAATTATTTTTAGAAGAAATAAATATTGATGTACTATGTCTCACCGAACATTGGTTAAATAAACATCAATTAATTGTTACTATTAATAATTACAAAATTATCAGTTCGTTCACGAGAGACTCTGCAATAAGAGGAGGGTCACTCATTTTGTTAAAAAGTACTCTTAAATGTAAACAACGTAAAGATATTGAGTCACTATCTATAGAACGAACTATTGAAATTTCGTGTGCAGAGCTGGAGCAGCATATCATTGTCTGCGTTTATAGACCCCCTTCTGCAAATTACGACTCATTTGAGACTAGCATGGAAGAAGTCCTGAGAAAAGTATGTGCAACTAGTAAACAAGTTATCGTGTGCGGTGACTTTAATATTAACATCCTGGAGAATTCGCAGAACTCTGTTAGGTTTCTGAATCTTTTTAAATGTTTCAATCTGGTGCACCTCTTCAACGAACCTACCAGAATCACCCCCACTTCAGCTACATGCTTGGACAACATATTCTGTGATTGTATTGTAGGGGAGAAATCTACAATAAATTTCATAAACTCTGATCACAGTGGTCAGCTGGCTGTTATCGACTGTCATCGAAATGATCCGTCTACAAGTTTTACATGTAGGCCTATTACAAAAAGACGTATAGATAAATTCAAAGATAATATTTATAATAAGGTATCCTTAATGCCTGGTAATAAAAATAGCGTCGACCAGTTGTATGAAAGCCTTTTCGATATTGTTGAAAAGGAATTTAATGATATTTTTACAAAAAAGACCATTAAATTAAACAGTTCTAAAAATAAATTTAGTGACTGGGCCACTACAGGGATTCACATAAGCAGGAGAAAATTGTTTGAATTATATGATATTAAAGCTAATTCACGTGATCCTGCGATAGTTGAATATGTTAAAAATTATTCTAAGTGCTTTAAGAAAGTATGTGCAGTTGCTAAATCTAACTACATTAAAAACAAAATAAGTAAAGCAACTAACAAAAGTAAAATCACGTGGAACATCATCAACAAAGAGACTTGTAAAAATAAAACACAACAACACAAGTTCTCTCTAAAAATAAATGGCAAATGTCTTGACTCTGATACTGAAGTGGCAAATGCATTTGAGTCGTTCTTCACTAATATACCAGTGGCAACAACAAGTACTTTAAATTCAAGTTCGTATCTTGCTATCTCATTACTTAAAGCAAATGTTGCCGAGTGTCAAACGCCTTTCAAATTTTACCATGTAACCTCCGAGATAATAGTTAAAACTTTCAAAGATCTGAATATGAAAAAAACTGAAGATCTTTGGGGAATATCAGTGGACATTTTAAAAAATATAATACTAGCTATTGCACCCCATTTGGCAACGATATTCAACAGATGTATTGATGAGGGTCAGTTTCCTAGCTTAATGAAGTACAGCAAAATCATACCGTTATTTAAATCAGGTGAAAAAAGTGACCCTTCTAACTTTAGGCCTATTTCTATATTACCAGCACTGAGTAAAATTTTTGAAAAAGTCATATTTGTTCAGTTGCTGTCTCATTTTAAAGTTAACGATTTACTTCATAATAAACAATTTGGGTTTACCAAGGGTAAGTCAACCACTGACGCAGGAGTTGCACTTATCAAGTATATTTTTGATGCATGGGAAAACAAACAGGATGCAATTGGTGTTTTCTGTGACCTCTCGAAGGCGTTTGATTGCGTTGAGCATCAAACATTGTTGTTGAAGTTAGCTCACTATGGTGTTCTAAATAATGCATTAAGTTTGATAAATTCTTACTTATCAGATAGACTTCAGAAAGTCAGTGTCAATGGAACTGACTCTTCAGGCGCCCCTTTATTAATGGGAGTGCCCCAAGGATCAATATTGGGACCTCTGCTCTTCCTTATATACATAAATGACCTCCCTTACTTTGCACAAGATCTTTGTGAAGTAGTGTTATTTGCTGATGATACCTCGTTAATTTTTAACGTTGACCGTCGACAAGATACGTTTGACGACGTAAATGACACCCTCTCACAAGTGCTACATTGGTTTACAACTAACAACTTGCTTTTAAATGCCAAGAAAACCAAATGTGTAAAATTCACTATGCCCAATGTAAAGCAGGTCAACACTAACGTCGTTATGAATAATGAACATATTGAAGTTATTAATTCGACAATTTTCTTAGGTATTACACTGGATTCCAAACTGCAATGGAGGCCACACTTGGCAGCCTTGGCGGGAAGACTTAGTTCCGCCGCATATGCGGTTAAGAAGATCAGACATCTGACTGATATTGAAACCGCGAGACTGGTTTATTTTAGTTATTTTCATAGTATAATGTCATATGGTCTTTTGTTGTGGGGGTCGGCGGCTGAGATACAGACTATTTTTGTATTGCAGAAGAGGGCCATCCGCTCCATATACAACCTTAGGCCTCGCGATTCGCTGAAAGAACTGTTTAAGAATATCGACATTTTAACTGTAGCTTCCCGATACATTTTGGACTGTATTTTGTACGTGCGAAAGAACATTGATATTTTTTCTAAAAAATCTGATTGTCATGGTTTTAACACTAGAAATAAACACAAGCTCGCGATTCCAAATCTGAAGCTCCAAAAGATTAATAGTTCATTTGTTGGTCAAAGTATTAAAATGTACAACAAGTTGCCACAAAATGTTATTGAGTTACCAACGCATAAATTTAAATCCCACGTGAAAACCTGTTTAATGAGTAAAGGATACTATAAAATTGTAGATTACTTAAATGATAAGGATTCATGGACATGATGACCTCCGTGCCTGCACACATGTAGTAATTTTATAAATATTTACTGGAATTATTATTATTATATAATTAATCATTTTTAATAAATTAGGCTTAGCAGCATTTATTATTGTATACAAATTGATTAATCAAACAATTGACAAGATGCTAACCACCTACTATTGTACACCTCGTCCTGCAGTTTATTAGTATTGGATTAAGTACTCTGTGACCTATGAGGGGAACCTAAGTAGTCATGCTCACTCAAATGTCTCTGAGGTGGTGGCGTTATGTGGCGGGTCATTACATTCCCTCTAATATGGTTGAGTGAAATGATGGCTGACACATACGTCATACTTGTGAACAGGTGCCACCTTTGGGGACTGGTCCGCTTCGGTTTACCTCATATTTAGCTTTTATTTTGCTTCATTCTATTTTGTGTTGCATTAGACTGTATGACTTGGTATGAGGATAATAAACCATTGTAAAAAAGTTGGCGATTAAAAAGAGTAACTGGCGAGTTTCTTGCCGGATCTTCTCGACCAGAAACAACTTTCCGAGCCGGTGGTAGAATCGCATTATGTTTATTTATTTCTTTAGTATATTTTATGTATCAACATATATATGTATTAACATGTAAATTATACATAAGTACTTATAAATAGTTTTAAGTCATTCAAATGTATGACGATTTGTAAGTGCTGTGTACAAGCCTATGCAAATAAAGAATTATTTGAATTGAATTGCGTAAATGCTTTCGGATTAATTATAAACCTTGTAGTTGTATTAAGGATTTAGCTCTTATATAGTAGAGATAGATATTCCAAAAAATCTGAAAAAAAATTAGAAGAACTGCGTTATTCGATTTCTGAATAATTTATCAGCCCTTTTACGGAAACCTTAGTCACATAGATATATACGTTAAAGCAGTATGGACACTACTCCGTGGCTGTTGGTCGGCTTCCGTGGCTGTTGGTCGGCTCATTGCACTTCGAGTCGGCCGATTCCGCTCAGCTATCGGACGCGTCCCCCGGTGGCGGATAGGGGAACGCCTCCCAGATATGGGAGGTACCGGCTTCGGCCGGCGCGGACCAAAAGCGGCACACCGTAACCTCCTCACTGAGAGGGGGCCGGGGGTCCACTCACTGAGAGTGGGCTGCGAGGAAGAAAACCTCTATAAAAAATCACCCAGTACACCGTAACCTCCTCATTGAGAGAAGGCCGGGGGTCCGCTCACTGAGAGTGGACTGCGAGGAAGAAAACCTCTATAAAAATCACCCCAAACCGGCGGGTCGGCGTGCCTGCCGGGGAGGGTTAACTCGCTAGCGCTGGGGGGTCCGAGAGGACCTCTCTGGCGTGGGAGCGGGCTTGCCTTAATTGGCCGGCCCGGTGGAGACAACCACATTAAAAAACCACAAAGGACCGGCGTTGGGGCGCCCCGTTCGGGGCCTCGCGCGGCGTCGGTCGCCTTCGGGTGGCTGGGGTGTTACTCAGCCTGCTAGCGGCCATCCCGGGGGGAACACCCGCCTCCCCCGGTGTATGTAGGGTAGCCGGGATATTCGGCTCTGTCCCGGTGGTCCGAATTAACCGTTACGCTCGTGGGAATTGTTATGGATTCTTCAAAAATAAAACCTAAAACTCAAAAAACTCCTTCAACTGACGACCTGGCTTCGAAAATGGATCTCGATCTTTCTTCTAATGTTTCGGCATTTGTCGAATTGGACGTGGAGACGGCGGCCCAGACGGTCGGCGCCTCCAATATCGAACTTGGCACGAATAACTCGGACGAGACCATCCATGGCACCCCGGATGGTCCCAAAACGGAACTGGCAGTAGGCTGCAGCGTGATTCTGCACAAGGCAGTGCCCTCCAAAGGGCAGAAGCTGAAGCTGGTGACACCTACCAGCTCAGCTGGTAAAACTACCACGGGCGGGAGTCTATTCTTCCGCCCCGGAGAACTGGATTTGTCGGAGTCAGATTCCGACACTTTAAAAGGATCGGATACTGACTCGCTTGCGAGTGATGCGAGCGTTGCGAAGCGGGAGCGGTTCGCGAAGACGAAGGCCGTGAAGCGTGCGGCCAAGTCGAGCACGTCCAAGTCGGAGGACTCCGGCTCGGACTGCTCGAAGAGGTCTGTGCGTAAAAAACACGCAGGCCCAGGTAGGCCTATAACCTCCGGAGACTATGTCGCGTTGGCGCAGTCACGACGAGCAGCAGCGGACGCGCTCAAATTGCAAATGAAGGCGCAGAATGAACAGGACGTCCTGGACGAGGAACGCAGGACACGGGAGAGCCGCGCCAAGTATGGGTATGGCGTGTCGCCCGTGTTCGACTACGCGGACATGTCTCTGGCGGACCTAGAGCAGTCCGCCAACGAGGACGCGTCGCAAATACTGGGTGTATCTGCAAAGTCCCAAAATCTCAAGGGGACTTTGCAGAAAACATTGAAGGACCGGACCTGCTCGCTCCTCGCCATCACGGCCGAGATGGCAAAACGTTCGGCCTCGCAGGAGACGGCCGCTCTCCAGGCGACAGTCAAGCGACTGTCCGAGGAGTTGGCGGCCGTGAGGAGCGAGCTGCAGGCCCTCCGAGGGGGAAGAGCCCCACCAACCACAGCCCCGTCTGGCGCGCCGATGGCCGCACCCCGCGCTCCTACGCGGAAGGCGCCGCCTAGGGACAAAGACGCAGAGGCGGTCATTGAGATGCGGGTGGCCTCCTTGTTAGAGGAGAAAATCCTGGAGGAGCGTGCCCATCAGCGCAATTTCGTCCGCGCGCTATTCGAAGGGCTCGAAGGGAGGCTCCTCCCTGCGCCCAGGCTCCGCCCGCCTCTCGCGGCGGACAGGAAGAAATTGGCGGCAACCCCTTCAGAGGCTGCAGCGCCCCCGCCCCCCCCTCCTCCCCCTCCTTCCAACAAAGGGAAGGGGAAGGGAAAGTCTTCGGCGAAGGCCCCAAGCGCCCCCGCTGCCTCCGGCCCGGTCACTCGCTCCAGGAGCTTCGCCTCCGTCGCGGCGACCGGAGTGACAGCCCCCGCCCCCCGCCCGGCTCCTGCACCGGCCCCTCGGGCTACTCGGCCGCCCGCTGCCGAGCCGATGCCCTCCACCTCGTGGGCGGAGGACATTCTCCTGCCTGCCACCACCCCTGCAAACGAAGGATGGCAGACAGTAGGCAGGAAGACGAAGAAGGCCAAGAAGGCGGCCACATCTGCCGCCCTTCCGCCCACGGAGCAGGTTGGCCTCACTGGCGGGAAGAAGGCCAAAAGGAACAAGAAGAAGAAGAAGGGCTCCTCTTCGTCGCCTTTAAACGTTTCTCCCGCCGTCGCCGCAGCCAAGAAGATGATCGCTCCTAAATCCTCGGCCGTCGTCATAACATTGACGGCCGAGGCGGTCCAAAAGGGTGTTACATACTCCGCCGCCCTAGTCAAGGCCCGCCAGGCCCTAGGGGACGCAAGGTCCCTGGGCCTAAACTTGCGGTGCAGGCACACCGCCACGGGAGCTCGGAAATTCGAGCTCCCTGGAGCTTCCAGTGGCCCGGCCGCGGATGCCTTTGCGGCCAAAGTCCGCGAGGCTCTGGCGGACGTAGCCTACGTCAGGCGGCCCGTCAGACGGGCCACACTCTTGGTGACGGAGATGGATGACTCCGTCACCAAGGAGGACGTAATGGTAAGGGCGGCGGAGGTCGGAGGCTGCGAGCCGGCCGACATTTATGCCGGCGAGGTCCGTCGTGGCCGATGGGGCCTGGGGCAAGTCAGGCTCCACCTCCCCGTAACTGCGGCCAAGGCGGTCCTAAAGGCTGGCCGTCTACTCGTGGGATGGAGCTCGGCCGCCGTTAAGGCATTGGAGGAGGAGCCCCTCCGATGCTTCAAGTGCCTGGGGCTCGGCCACACCGCGGCCCTCTGCCCCTCCGACGCCGTCCGCAGAGGTCTCTGCTACCGCTGCGGACATGAGGGGCACCAGGCCAAAGACTGCGGGGCCAAGAAGCCGCACTGCTCCGTCTGCGCCGCGTCAGGGCGGCCAGCGGAGCATACAATGAGGGGGAAGGGCTGTCGCCCTCCCCCGAAGAAAGGTAAACAGCCGCCAGCAGAGAAGCCAGCGGCTGCTGCTGCCCCTGGGGCTCCCCCGGCGGCGCAGGATGAGGAGGGTGCGATGTCGGAATAATGGCTCAAGTCCGACATCGCACCTTCCTTCAGGTGAACGCCAACCACTGCCGCTCGGCCCAGGATCTGATATACCAGAGAATGGCCGAGTGGCAAGTTGACGTGGCGGTTGTCGTGGAGCCTTACATGGTCCACGACAACTGGATCGGAGATGGTGACGGCGTTGCCGCAATTTTCTGGCGGCCTTCCTCCGCCCTTTCCCCCCTCTCATTCATTGAGAGGGGGTCTGGTTTTGTCGTCGCCGGTTGGGAGGACCTGGCCATTGTGGCCAGCTATTTCTCCCCCAACCGGCCGTTTGCCGACTTTGAGGCGCACCTTAACGTGCTGGGCGCGGTTTTGGGCCGTTTGGCGCCGCGCCCTGTAGTTGTTGCCGGGGACCTCAACGCGAAGTCCATCGCGTGGGGGAACCCGGCAACGGATCAGCGGGGTCGTGCCCTTGAGACGTGGGCGATCGCCTGTGGCCTCACTCTCCTAAACAGGGGCACGACCCACACGTGCGTGCGGCGCAACGGCGGCTCGGTGGTGGACGTCACGTTCGCCACCCCGAGCATAGCCGCACGCATCGACGGATGGTGCGTCGAGGAAGCCGAGTCGCTCTCCGACCACCGATACATTAGGTTCGGGGTCGGGGGCGCACCGGGGCCCCATCGTCCGGGTGACAGGCCTTCTCCTTTTCCGCGTTGGGCCCTCACCAAGTTGGACAAGGAGAAGGCCAAGGAAGCAGCGTTCGTCCAGGACTGGTTTTTTCCAGTCCTGGACGATGCCGACGTCGACGAGACGGCGTCCGCGCTCCGTAGTTCGCTGACCGAGGTGTGCAACGCTAGCATGCCTCGGTCACGCCGCCCGGGCCCGCGTCATGCGGTTTACTGGTGGTCGGCGGAGCTGGAGACTCTGTCGGCCACCTGTCGGAGCGCGCGCAGGGCCTTTCAGAGGGCCAAGCGGCGGCGCCACAGGGACCCCGAGGATGAGGACCGCCTATACCAGGCCTTCAGCGAGGCTAGGCGGTCCCTCAAAGGCGCAATGGGCAGGGCGAAGGACGCTGCGCGCCAGGAAATGTTGGAGGGTCTTGATCGGGACCCGTGGGGGAGGCCTTACAAGGCTGCGCGAAGTAAGCTGCGCCCCATAGGCCCCCCGGTCACCGAGACCCTCCAGCCGGAGCTCCTGGAGAGGGTGGTGCGGACGCTTTTTCCTCCAGTCCGCATCGATTTCCGCCCTCCCAGGATGCGTCCGCCAGAAGAGGCGGCTCCCGTGGTTGATGTGGCTCCACCCATCACCACGGAGGAATTCGGGGCGGCAGAGATTCGGCTCAGAGCCAAAAAGACCGCCCCGGGGCCTGACGGCATCCCGGCCCGTGTGGTGGCCCTCTCTCTTGGTGAGATGGAGGGCCGCGTAAGGGGCCTCTTCGACCGCTGCCTAGCGGTCGGGAGGTTCCCCAAAATATGGAAGCAGGGCCTGTTGGTCCTGCTCCATAAGGAAGGCAGGCCGGTGGACTCTCCATCGGCCTACAGGCCCATTGTACTGCTCGATGAGATCGGTAAGCTATTCGAGAAAATAATAGCTTACCGTCTCATCGCAAACATGGAGGATGCTGGGCCCAACCTTTCAGAGGCCCAGTATGGATTCAGGTCGGGGCGCTCGACAATAGACGCCATAAAGCGCCTGAGAGGCGAGACGGAGTTGGCGGCGGAAGAGGGGAAGGGTGTGGTTGCGGTATCAATTGATATCAAGAACGCATTTAACACCCTTCCCCACGCTACAATTATGGAGGCACTCAAATTTTTCCGAGTGCCTCCATATCTCATCAAGCTCGTCGAAGATTACCTCACCGAGCGTGAGATTTTGTTTGTAGACAGGTCGGGCACAGTACAGCGCCGCACCGTAGAGACAGGAGTTCCACAGGGGTCGGTCCTCGGGCCGCTCCTGTGGAACATAGGGTATGACTGGGTCCTGCGCACCAGTCTCCCCCGGGGCAGAAGTGTCGTCTGCTATGCGGACGACACTCTCATCACTGCTCGGGGGAGGACGTTTGATCGCGCCTCGCGCGGTGCGTCGAGGACCACGGACCTGGTCATACGGAGGGTGCGGCGGCTCGGCCTGGAGGTGGCCGTCGAGAAGACTGAGGTCATATATTTCCCTCAGTCTTCCGGCGAGAGGTTTCCCTCCGGCAGACATATCACTGTCGGAGGGACCCAGGTTGCGGTGAAGGCCGAGATGCGCTATCTCGGCCTCACCCTGGATCCGCGGTGGCATTTTGGCCTGCATTTTAGCAGGATGTCACCGCGGCTCCTCAGGGCAGCGGACACGCTGTCATGGCTGCTGCCCAACCTGGGTGGCCCAGGGTCCAGGTGCCGGCGACTCTATGCCGGCATCCTGAGATCGATGGCGCTCTATGGGGCGCCAGTCTGGGCCGACTCCCTGGCAAGGGGGGAAAATCTTCCCTTCTTGCGGGGGCCTCAGCGGGTAATAGCGCAGCGGGTCGCTCGAGCTTACCGTACGGTAAGTTTCGACGTGGCCTGCTTACTCGCTGAGACGCCCCCATGGGAGTCAGATGCCGTGGTGGTGTCCGCCGTGTACGACTACACGGTGGCACAAAGGGCAAATGGGGTGTCCATTTGCCCCGCCGAGCGGGAGGTCGTACGGAGGGAGGCTCGGAAGAGCCTCCAGAGGCGATGGTCTGAGCACCTCGTCCTCACTCCGTACGGCCGCAGAACGCTCGACGCGCTCGCCCCGGTCTTGGACCGGTGGCTTGAGCGTCACCACGGCGTAGTCTCCTTCCGGATGGTGCAGGTAATGACCGGGCATGGCTGCTTCGGTTATTACCTGCACAGAATCGGCAGGGAGGAGACGCCTTCGTGCCACACATGCGGCGACCCTGTGGACACGGCGCAGCACACCTTGGCGGTGTGTGCGCCGTGGGCACAGGCTCGCCACGCATTGGTGGCAAAGGTCGGCCAGGACCTCTCACTCTCTAATATAGCGAGAGCTATATTAGCGTGTGAGGATGCCTGGAAGGCCTTTGCCGCATATTGCGAGCATGTGATGGAGGCGAAGGAGGCGGCGGAGCGCGAGCGAGAGGCTGACCCTCTCGCCCCCGCGATCCGCAAGGCACGTAGAGGGAGGAGACGACGCCAATACTTGCGTCTCCTTCCCCTGCGAGGAGCAGGTCCGCTGGTGCGTGGGGCTGTAACCCCACCACCGGCATTGCACGGACCTCCTCCTACGCCTGGTGGGGACGGCACGACTCTCTCGGCTGTCCCCATCCCTCCCCCCGACCCCGGGGGGAGAAGCGCCGTGCCCGCCGTGTAGGCGGGCGTCCCTGTCCGGGGGGTGACGTGGTGAAAGGCTCCGAGCTTTGGCCCCATGTCACTCGCCCACCCATGGACAGATGAGGGAGAGTCCCAGGAGTTTTAGTCGGTATGCCTCTGGCCGGCTTCTCGTTAGGAGAAGCCGTCGCCAGAGGAGAGTCCGACATAACCCATCCGTTTACAGACGGATGGGTATGCGTAACGCATTTCTCCTGGGTAAACAAAAAAAAAAAAAAAAAAAAGTATGGACACTACGAACAAACGCTCGAATGATGCTGCGTGCGTCTGACGCACACTTTACACGGATTCTAAGGTCCCATCGGAGTACAATCGCAGGAACTAAATTTAGGGTTGTCAGTTTTACTCGAATGCCGATTACTTTATTTTGGTAGAGAAAATAAATATCAAAAAAAGGTTGGGATTATTATAGTGATATGGTGAGGGGGTGGGGGTGTAGGTAAGTGGTGTATATAAGGGTAGTTTTTCCTTTTATAGTGGAAATTGACATGTCTGCTGTAATTTACGAGTTACGATCACAAATTTCAGGGGGTCGGAGATGTCAACCCTATACAGTAGGTAACTTTCTGTGAAAAATGGCGGAGTGTCGCTACTCCTTTAGCGTATTTATCTACTGTGCCTTAGTGGTCGAACCCGACTCCAACTTGGCCGGTATTTTAATACTATCATTGTAGCCACCCCATTCCCACACAATGGTTAGCACAAAGCCCGCCTACGCCAGCTGGCGGCTGACGGCTCAGGTGTACATCGCTTATTGCCGTGGAATAATTCGATTCATGTAGTACAGCTACCTACCAACATACCAAAGTAAAGTTTGATCTCGTGAAATTTTAATCTGTCGATTAATAAGTGGTCGCGCATGGTACCGTTTTTTTGATGACATAGGTGGCAGACGAGCAGACCGATCACTTGATGGTAAGCGATTGCCATGTACACCCGAAACGCCAGTGGAGACACAAGTGCGCTGCCAACCTTTCAACTCCCCTCCCCTACTTTATGGCCATAGCGTTCGCGGAAGAGACTCTCTCTCTCTCTCTATAACTCTCTTTTACCTTGGGGAGCCACGCTTCAGCATGAATGGGCCGGCTCAACCGGAGTAAAACCACGGCCTCACAGAAAACCGGCGTGAAGCAGCAGTCTTCTGTGTTTCGCTGCGTGAGTGAGGGTACCGGAGGCCCAATCCGGGGGAAAGCGGGGTGTAAAGGTGAACAGCGCACTTGTGACTTCTCTGGTGTCGCGGGTGTCCATCTGCGGCGGCAATCGCTTACCATCAGGTGATCCGTCTGCTCGTCTGTCACATAGCACATAAAAAAACAAGTCATCTGAAGTCGCAGGCGTCCATAGACTGTAGTAGTCACTTATCATCAGGTGAGCTACATGTTTATTTGCCACCAACGTTGTCTAAAAAAGATGATGATGCAGGTATTTTTTATGCGATAGGTGGCAAACGAGCAGACGGATCACCTCATGGTAAGTGATTGCATGGACACCCGCGACACCAGTGCAGTCACAAGTGCGCTGCCAACCTCTTAACCCCCATTTCCTCCGGATTGGGCCCCATCCATAGACGGGTCGAGTTTCATAAAATATGACACCAAATACATATAATTCTCACCATCACGCCGCTCCGCGTAAAAAAGGAGTCACAAAAAATATTTTTCGGTACCTATCATTCCATCTATCCATGAAGTATCATCTTTATTCAATCTAAGTCCATACAGAACATTTATGAATGTCAAACATTAGAGAGTAACTACTGAGTTTCTTGCTGATTCTTCTCGGTAGAAATTGATAACCGAATCAGTGGTAGATTGCATACCTACCGCTGATTCGGAATGTCAATTTCTACCGAGAAGCAAGAAACTCAGTACCTAGTTGCTCTTTTCAAAGAATATGGTAATTACAATTTTCACTTTTATACAAATTTTGATTACAGTAAGCATTGTGATTCATTCACAATGCTTATAATCAGTATCATTTACTGTTCGATGCACTAGGTTACAATTGCGCCACGCTGCGCGCCCTAGGATCCAGATTCACAGGACTCCGAACATCGGGACCATAAGATCGGGCTCTTAACATCCCACCAGTGAGCCGCAGTAGACTGAAAAAATCATCACCTTAAAGCAGAAGTTGTGTTCAATCGGATAACATTTCATATTTTTAACATATCCATAATGTTTTTTTATATGAAAATATACTTATTAATTATAACTTTTTTCAAAATTTTGCCATTTTCATACATAAAATAATTATTGAAATTCTTTATATTCTAAATACACGTAAGCGCCAAATGACGTCATCGGAAGGCTGAATACAGCGAAATTCCTTTGCTTATCATTGCTTTAATAAAAAAAGGTACTACTGTCAAAGATAAAGAATACCTACTAGTGGCAACGTCATTTATTCATTCAACGTTGACAACTTGTCTTTTTTTGACAGTTGCATGTCATGGGTTTGGCATTTCGTAAAATTAAAACTATAATGTGCTAAGCAAAGAAATATTTTACATTCTGCCGTCCGATGACGTCATCTTACGTTTTTTACTTATTTTGTCAGTAAATAAGCAATATAAAAAATAAATTAATATATATTCGAGAAGCGGAAAAGTAAATGCAGAATTGGTATTTTTATTTCATAGCTCAGCAATTTTGAAATGTTGTCCATTCAACCAATATTCCAGCACAATTTCCTAAAGAGGTTAATAGTTAATAGGCCAGAGTGTGCGTTTATTACGAAACAAAGAAATTAAAAATAACAAAAGCTGACAACACGTACGTGGTTAAAACAAAGGCCCGTCGAACAATTGGATAATGATAACATACATTCCTACACTTAGCTACTACTAACACAACAATGCCTCCCTCTCCTAGTGCTGATGAAGATTGTTGAGACACAACACATATTGTAAAGAAACACTATTTATTTTAGTACTAAATAATTTGATTAAGTAGCACATAAAAAAATTAAAAAAATATTTATACAAAGAGGGCGGACGTTTATTTCCGCCTCTCCTCACACAAACCAAACTAGCACTTACTAGCTATACCTACTCCTGCTGTCACCGATATCATGATAAAGCGAAAGGTCGCTTTATTATGATATCGGTGACAGCAGGACAGAGTTATACGTGAGTCACACGTTAGAAAGAGACTAGCGTGAAATATGTATAGATTTTGACATCTGTCACCCATATCATGCTAAATCGAAAGGAATGTAGTATGTAATTAACCAATAAAAAGAAAATGAACTTAAAATATTGTAAATATTAAATATTTACTGACCGTATAAACAGATCGATGGAATGGTTCTCTGCACCCATAGAACGTATCCTTATACCTAGACTCTACTTTTTTAAAATTTATTTTTTATTTATTATCACATTACAAAGACTTTTGACAAACAATCACGTTAATGGTATTGTATATACCGCTGAGGTTTGTCCACAATGCTGGGTTTTAAGTCAGCCTATTGCTCGCATTAAACAACTTAACTGTACATCATCATCATCATCATCAGCCCATTTAAGTCCCCACTGCTGGGGCACGGGCCTCCCTCAATCACATGAGGAGTACCTAATTGCCATACTCACCACGCTTGGCAGACGGGTTGGCGGGTGTTTTGATATAAATGCAGAGTTTTCCTTCTCTGGGTGCTGATGATCATGCCAGCAGCTTTACCTTAGTCGCCTTTTACGACACCTCGGTAAGAGTGAGGGTGGCCTATTCTACTCTGCCGGGGACCACACTGTACATAACATGTACTAACATGTATAAGTGAATATGTTTCGGCCGATCAAATGCCTTTATACCCAATCGCTAAGCGTACACACACAAGCCGCTCGGCGCGTGCGCTCGTGTTATTGCGTGCCCGCTCGGCCGTGCTTGCTTGCGTGGACGGCACCGACTACTGCCGATTAAATGCGGAACATTTGACTGCCAATGCCTGTGGCTAGTGATTTACAGATTTTTTTTATGAATTTCTCTACCCTAATCCCTACTCCTTCTTCTTCATCTTAGCGTGTAATTCCCGGTTGCGTCTAAAGCTTGTCGTTTTGGAGCCCAGGGTACGCTTAGACCATGATTCAGGATTCGGGGGTCTGGTAATTACAATGAAGCGACTGCCGTCTGACCTTGGCAACCCTTTGACAGGGATACCAGACCAACTGAATCATGGTTACACGTTTCATAAACTTTTTCACCGCCGAGTAGATGGTAATAGTAGAAATACGCACATAGATTTGAAAAAAACTATTGGTGCATACTCGGATTCGGACCTCGACCATCTGCGTGGAAGGCGCGTTCGTATCAATTGAGCTACTATAGCTCCCTAATCCCTACTCTTACCATAATATTTCGATTGGATACCAGTGTAACATTGACCGAATGGGAATCAGGCGCAAGACCAAAACTGTACGTGCATTCTTGAGCACGGGGTTACAAGACCGCCAAAAACATAGGACCAATTTTTGGCTCGACCCGGGGATCAAACGCAGGGTCCTAAGCACAGCTGTCGCTTTAGAGTGCTAGCTAAAACTAGCCACTACGCCACCGTACCAGTTACTCTTAACTTCTAACACATTTCTTATCTTATTCTTTAATAAAGTAATCTTCTCTTTTGTAATTGTTATTTTTCCACTAAAGGCACATAATTAAACACATTAAAAAATCCTAAACGGCAAATAACCTGCTTCTTTTACTTCCGCACTCAGAGTCCTTGATTAACTTAGTTGGTTGCAAAAGAAAATATATTAATATAAAGACTACCCATAGTCAAGTTAATAAACATAAGCTTAAATGATGTCTCCTAATACGGCCATTAATTTTTAGTATACTTAATATCTTTTAATTTAAATTTATTTTAAGATTGTTGAGCTGCAACGAAAACTAGACAATTTGCGTTATTAACATAATCTGTTTCATAATAAAAAAAAAAATGTTTCCAATACTCTAACTTAAGTTTCGTCCATATTTGTAAAAATCCTGATCGAAAAAGGCGTATTTCCGATGTTAAAAAATCTTAAACTTTGAGGTTCGGACAAAATGGGTTTATTTCTGTGAGAAAAGCATATTTAATCAAAAGGTCTGTTCAAAAGGTCTTATTTCAATATAAAAAAATGTTTCATGTAAAATTTTGTTTATCTTGAAATAAGACCTTTTGAACAGACACTCCTCAATTACTTGCGTTACAAATCTCAATATATAGTCTAGACTAGTAGCATAACACATTTTAAGCACACTGTAAATAACTTTTTTGGTCTAATTCACTCGACACTTTAATTATCATGTAATGTATGTAGCACTCTTGTTAACCGGCTGTTGTTATTCCAAATAAATAAATAAATAAAAAAAAAGTATTACGAGTTCCAATCGGCCTTTGCACTACACTACAATCTTTGGGTAAAGAACACTTGATTAAGGTGTAGGGCAGTGCAATCTGAATATTTATATACTTACACAGAAAGCTTAAATATTAATACATGAATAAAATATAAATATGCTATGCACACCTACATAAACACGATAATTCTCAACTTAAACGAAAATTATTCTAAATTACGCGGCAAAGCACGCGTACGACAAGGCGACACGAAACGAAGGAAAGCCTTTTTATTTTTATTTTACTAAAATGTTGCCAGGCGAATTAATAAAAAATCCCTAATCCTGAACAAACATAAAATACTACTTACATATATTATGATTAAATATAGCATATAGCAACTACAATAAAAAAAATCGATCTCAAAGAATGAGTTTAATCAAAGGACAGGAATTTATATAAAGAAAAGTATGTATTAAATGTATATACCTATTTGTAATTCCGCTGTTGTTTCTGATATCCGTAACACAGGTGCTTGAGCTACCTATCTCGCAGTCGGATCGATGTATGGGATGTTGTGAAATATTTATTTATTATTTTTAACTTTTGACTTAACATCGAAATTATAGCGGTTAGTTTTAGAGCAACAATGGGTTTTCTTCCCAAAGCAAACCTGTGTGAAGCCGCAGTAAGGTAAATAAATATTTTGACCGTGGCTTCCCAATTTATCCTCGACTGCATTATGTATGTACATAAGAACTTGCACACTTTTCCAAAAAAGTCCGATAGTCATAGTCTTAACACCAGAAATAAACATAGGCTTGCCGTCTCGGTTCTCAGACTTCATAAAATCGGTAATTCGTTTGTTGGCTTAAGTATTAAGATATTTAATAAGATACAGTCTCATATTAAAACCTGCCTAATGAAGAAAGGTTACTATAGTGTACAAGACTATTTAAATGATTTCTTGGTCATGTTAATTGATTAATCTTTTGAGTTGTTATTTATAGTAGTCTATTAACCTTCATAATTGTATTTTTTTCTCTTCTCAATTGAAACTCTGTAACATCATCAATATTTGAAAAGAGTAACTACTGAGTATCTTGCTGGTGTCTTCTCAGTAGAAATCGACATTCCGAACCAGCGGTAGATATTATGTACCTATATTTTCATAAGTGTTCTGTGTGGACCTAAATTGAATAAAGATTTTTTTTATCTTTATCTTATCTAAATATAAATAAATATTTCACAACATCCAAACATTGATCTGACTCCGAGATAGGTAGCTTAAGCGCCTGTGTTACGGATATCAGAACCAACAGCGAAATTAAAAATGTATCCATATAATAATTTTCTTTTTGTAAATACATACTTATAACACATAGAAATACGTAAAAAAAAATATGTTCATGCACACAAATGTTTGTACTGTACAGGGGCAGCGTTCACTACCACTGATCCAAAAATGTCGTCTATTTAAATATGTAATATATTTTGTTTTTAACATCATATTGTTTTTAATTAACTTTTCCTTGAAGTAGGAAATACTTTAAGGAAAAGTTAGAAAAATAAGAAAACTGGAAACTGTTTTATATTTGATACTGTTTATAAGACAGTATAGATAAGAGCGATTTAACAGTGGGAGAGCCAAGCTTCGGCATGAATGGGCCGGCTCGACCGGAGTAATACCGCGCAACCGGAAATTACACGCTAATATGAGGAATAAGTGGAGACCGCGACTCGGTAAGCGTAGTGTAGGACGCCCTGCGACAAGATGGGATGATGACATTCGAAGGCTGGCTGGTGTGGGCTGGATGAGAGTGGCCGAAAATCGGGAGCAGTGGCGTGCATTAGGGGAGACCTATGTCCAGCAGTGGACGAGTGTGGGTTGCTGATGATGAGGAATAAAATACCTAAACATGGAAGACAATTTCGACTTATAAGAAAAAAATCTGAAAGAAATTCGGTAACACCTCATCGCTCAAGATGGCCGAACAAAGGCAAAAGCTCTTTATCTTCACGTATTTACTTTTCTTATTTTCAGGATTCCAGGTTCGATTCAACATTTCACTTCGCTTGCACTTTTTAAATTGCAGCAGCCTTGTTTGCGGGATTATTTCAGCTTGAATTAAAGTATAAACAGCGGAATGAAAATTAAGAAGACAGGGGTGATTGGAACTATAAATAGGAACTATAAATAGTTATTTTTATAAAACAGGGGCTAGATCAGCAGACGTATTACCTCACCATCATCATTTCAGCCAATAGACGTCCACTACTGGACATAGACCTCTCCCAATAATCTCTACACAGATCGCTCTTGTGACCGCATCCAATGGATTCCCGCGACCTTCACCAGATCGTCGGTCCACCTTGTCTGGGGGACCTGCCACTGCTGCGACTTCCTGTACGTGGCCTCCACTCGACGTTACCTGTTGGTAGGTAATTACCACCGTCCCTGTCACCTCACTCACAACAACAAAGGAGCCGCATGTGCGCTGCCGGCCTTTTTAAAAGGAGTACGCTCTTCTTGAAGGTTTGCAGGTATCGGTCCGGAAACATTGCAGGCAATAGTTCATTTTTGCCGTGTGGTCCCCGGCAGAGTAGAAATAGGCCACCCTCATTCTTACCGAGGTATCGTAAAAGGCGACTAAGGTAAAGCTGCTGGCATGATCATCAGCACCCAGAGAGGGAAAACTCTACATTTATATCAAAACCCTCGCCAACCCGTCTGCCAAGCGTGGTGAGTATGGCAATTACCCCTCATGTGATTGAGGGAGGCCCGGGCCCCAGCAGTGGGGACCTAAATGGGCTGACGATGAATAGTTCATTTCATAGTTTTGTCGCACAACGTAGATAGTTTCTTGAGAAACGCCAAGTAAATGGTAGGCAGTGTACTTGTAACTTCTCTCGTGTTGCGGATGCGGTTGCAATCGCTTAGCATCAGTTGATCCGTCTGCTCGTGTGCTATTTAAAAAAAATCTACAAATAATAATCCTCCAACCGATCACGGCTACGGCGGCCAATCTCAACGATCAGCCACGTACGCAGGATATATTATAGTGCTCAAGTCTGTGCGCAAACACAAGTGCACTCTCTATTCCCTTACCCTCATATTCCGATGGGACACTACTGTGACACGACCAGAGAGGGATTGGGCCCAGGACCAACGGCTTAACGTGCTTTCCGAGGCACGGGGGTACAAGACCGCCAATTTCCAGACTCCGGACTGCCACTAAGAATTTCTTACCGAAAACTTAGGTACAAATTTTTGGCCCGACCCGGGGATCGAACCCGGGACCTCTTGCGCAGCCGTCGCTTTAAAGTGCGACCCACTAACCACTGCGCCACCGAGGCAGTCAAAATCTACAAAATATAGTATATCAAAGGCTGAGCTGAAACCAAAACAAACTTCAGGCATCAGTGCACTACAATGGTATTGACATATGCGTGATTAATTTAACTTCGAGCAAGAAATGGTTGATCGAAGGCGGGATTTATCCGTGAGTATGTTTTGCATGGCACCTCGGTATACCATAATTTGAGTAGATCTATAATTGAAAACCTTTTTTTTAAAGTACAGAAGTGTAGTCTAATATTTAAATGACAAACTCAATCTTCATTATCGTCATTTCAGCCAATAGACGTCAAGTGCTGGACATAGGCCTCCCCCAAAGATCTCCATACAGATCGGTCCTGTGCCGCCCGCATCCAAGGGATTCCCGCGACCATTACCAGATCGTCGGTCCACCTTGTGGGGGCCTGCCACGGCTTCGACCTCCTAAACGCGGCCTCCGCTCAAGCACCTTTCTGCTCCATCGACCGTCTGATCTCCTCGCAATGTGCCCTGCCCATTGCCACTTGAGGCAAGCAATTCTTCGGGCTTTGTCTTTGACCTTGGTTCTCCTGCGCATCTCATCATTCCTGATACGATCACGCAAGGAGACTCCGAGCATAGACCTTTCCATTGCTCTCTGCGTGACTTTGAGCCTTCTAAAGCGGCTCATTGTAAGCGGCCACGTTTCGGTTCCGTATGTCATCACTGGCAATACACACGCATTAAAGACTTCGTCTTGAGGCACTGTGGTAGATGAGCCGAAAATATGCTGCGTAACTTCCCGAACGCTGCCCAGCCGAGTTGGATTCGTCCATCAACCTCTGTCTGGAAGTTGGATATACCAAAATTAACTTTTTGCCCTAGACAAATTCTCGTCCACAGCTTTCAGTGCAGAGCTTCCAACATTTACAAAGTTAATAAAAATATTGAAATAAATTATCTGAAATAATAAGAATCTTACTGACTTTGGCGCCCTGTTGGTCTAGTGGTTTAAGTACCGGGCCGTGATATCGGGATCCTGGGTTCGATCTCCAGGTCGAGCGAAAAGTATGTTTCGAATTTTTCAAACATAGCTCGGGTTTGTGATCACCACTCCGCATTGGGCAAGCGTGGTGATTAAGCCTAATCCCATCATAGTAGCGATAACTTGATTTCTATGATAAGGGGCCTTTGCCCTGCAATGAGAATGTGATATTTTACTTTTACTTTCTGCCTACACAATCGGGCAAAAACATGTAACTCCTATTTTTTAATTTTACCAACTGTAAACCACATTATCTTTTGTGATAATTGGCAGACGAGCAGACGGCTCACTTGATGGTAAGTGATTACCGCCACCCATGGAAGACATGAGGCATTACAGACCTACCGCGCGTAGTACTCGTACAAATATGGATTCAGATATCAACGATGGTGTTTCCGAACAGATACGACCTGGAGATCTTCAAGAAAAGAACTTATTCGATTCGGCGGGTAGGGCTAAAAGAAGCCGCGTGGGCTGATGCAATTCAAAGGTTTTAAACAGTTTTAAATTAGTGTCTAGTGGTTTTTAGTGTGCAAGTTTGGTGTTTATTTGTGCAGTGAAGTGCTGCAAAGTGATCCTAATAGCAGTGTCAAAAATGATACAATCCAACGATTCTTAATCGTTGGATTGTATCGTTTTTGACACTGCTATTGTGTGTCGAGTGCGTTGTCTCGTGACAACTTGCTTGGACCTAATAGAGTCTTAAAACCCGCGATTGCTTTTAGAGTGATATCCTCTGAATCCGTAGGTCGATAAAACGCAAAACACCGGCGTTTTATTGAGTGACTGTGACTTTGACTGACTTCGACTGTTGACTACCTACTTGTTCTCAATAAGTTACTTGACATTGGCGAATTATCTTAGGTTGTCCCGCTTAATAATGCCTAAAATATAAAACATGATAATGGCAGGAGTAATTCTCAGTCGAGAAGTTGATTGCCACAAATAAAATAAGAAGAAGAGCTTATTCCTCCCTTAAGAGCCGGGAACGCATCAGTGATGCCCCATGTGCTACAGATGTCCAGGGCGGCGTTAATCACTTACCATCAGATAAGCTCGTTTGTCCGCCGTTTTATAAAAAAAAGACTATCATCATCACTTAAGGTACTCGTAGGAATATAAGCTCCTTTCATGAAGATGCCTTGGGTTTAAATGTTGGCAGGCACTTGTGACTCCACGGGTGTGTCGCGGGTGTCCATGGGCGGCGGCACCGCTTACCATCAGGTGATCCGTCTGCACGTTTGCCACCTATCGCATAAAAAAAGATCATTGTTAACTTTTATGAAAGTTGCCCCGGTTTCCTCTGTTCAACTTGAAAAATGCAAGATTTATCCGCTTTTATGCATTAGTCTAGTCATCTCATTAGCACGGTGAGAAAATATCTTATATTATTTTAACCAAACAAATTACCTACACCCGGGAGATTCGTTATTTAATACTAATTTAAAATTTTAAGCTATTTATTTCTATTGTGGATAACAATAAAGATGTAAAATGAAAATTGATTGTCTGAAAGACTAAAAATTATTAAGCTCTTCTTAGACATCTTAGCGTACACTTACCGGTTGCGTCCACAGCTGTCGCTTTTTAACCCGGGGTACGCTTAGACCATGATTCAGGATTGGGGGGGGGGGGGGGGGTCTGGTAATTACAATGAAGCGACTGCCGTCTGACCTTCGCAACCCTTTAACAGGGGAACCAGTCCAACTGAATCACACTCGTTACATACTGTGCGGATAAAGAATGGGATCAGAAATGGAGGCGAATCTATTCACTTCTCGCTCGCACACTCGCACTCGTGGGTGTGCGAGCGAGAAGTGAATAGATGCGCCGCCATTTCTGATCCCATTCTTTATCCGCACAGGTTGTACACGTTTGCCACCTGCGTGGAAGGCGCGTTCGTATCCATTGAGCTACCATCGCTTTTAAAAATGATTAAGCTCATACTAAGCTATTTAAACTCCCTGTTGGTCTAGTGGTTTAAGTACCGGGCCGGGCCTCGGTAAGAGTGAGGGTGGCCTATTCTACTCTGCCGGGACCACACGGCGTACGTGACCACTGAACGTGTGGGAGAGACAAAAATAATGTCTTCCAACCGCGAGATGCTTCTTCACGCTTCGTTATATGAATATTTCGTTTGTTCTATCGAAGAGTTCGTTATATTATATTCCCGTACCCTCTTATTTCGATGGGACACTAGTGTGACACGACCGAAGAGGGATTAGGCGTAGGATCAAAGGTTAACGTGCTTTCCGAGGCACGGGGGTACAAGACCGCCAACTTCCAGACTCCGGGCAAACACTGAGAATTTATTAACAGAAAAACTCGTGTACAAATTTTGGGATCGAACCCGGTATTCGAGCCCCCAAGCGCAACCGTCGCTTTCAGTGCGACCACTAACCATTGCGCCACCGAGGTAGTCAGAATAGAGTAGAGAGGCAGAATAGAGTGTGCACTTGTGCACTATAGTATGTCCTGCGTCGATGGCTGATCACTGAGATTGTCCGCCATGATCGAAATATCGGTTTGGAGGATATTATTATTACCTATTATAGTTATAGCTGTATAAAGTGGCCCTGCCTCGGTGGAGCAGTGGTTGTGGGTTGCGCTTTAAAGCAACGGCTTGGGGTCGCATGTTCGATCCCCGGGTCGAGCCAAAATTTGTACCTGAGGTTTTCTATTCAGAAATTCTCAGTGTCAACCCGGAGTCTGGAAGTTGGCGGTATGGTTCCCCCCTGCCCCAGAAGCAGGTGAAGCCGTTGGCCTCGCGTCTGATTCCTCTTTGGAGGGGTCACACTGGTGTCCCATCGGAATATGAGGGTAAGGGAATAGAGAGTGCACTTGTTGCTTGCGCACACACTTGCGCACTTTATTGCGTACGTGGCTGATCGTTGAGATTAGCCACCGAAGTCTTGATCGGTTGGAGGTTTATTATTATTAATTGCATAATGTTTAATAATCGAATCAATCGCTGTATTGAGAATCGATTCCATTACGAATTCATTCTGTTTGCCCTCACGGCCGGTAAACACCTAATCCGATGCCACATTGGACGTGTACAGATGCGTTTAACAATTCTGAATTAAGCTTTACAATTTGCTATGAATGTTTGTCATTGCTAGTTTCAAATTAGAATATAAATATAAAGATTGCACTGCCCTACATCTTCATCAAGTGTCCTTTACCAAAAGTTTGTCTGGAAGAGATCGTTCATAGTAAATATGTATATGAATATCTGTATTATTTACTAGAAACACGGTACATTTATCAATAGGATGGTCAACATGTTTCGCCATACATGGCATGTAAAAATAATGTCAAAATATAATTAAAAACGTTGAGACGCATGTCAAAGTTTTTTTTTTAATTGTCATAAAGAGTCTAAAAATTGCTTAGTACTATAAAAGATATGTGTTATGATGAGAGGGTTTCAGGGATGATAAATCAAACCGCTCCGTTTGAGTGCTGCTGCTACACTGATTTATTCTTTAAAACTATGATACTGTACAAATAATAATGCGTTGATAAAACCAACTCGCGGCGATGCCGACAAATAAAGGCACCGCCACACATGCATGATTGATACGCTTAAGGTGACGGGTAGGGCACACTAGCGACGCCAATTTTTAGCTACTAAACCGGATCTATTTTAAACAATTTCCGTGTTACAACCTCTCGGCAAACACTTATACTATTTATTGAATAACCATGCACAAATGTTGGGTGCAACGCGTACGCGAAAAATTGATTCACGCCAAAAGTGGCCGTTTTTTTCAAGTACAAAGGCAGACCCAAAAGTTAATTATAAGTATTTAATAAATAGTATAAGTGTTTGCCGAGAGGTTGTAACCCCGAAATTGTTAAAAAAAGATCTGGTTTAGTAGCTAACAATTTAAATCGATTGGTGTCGCTAGTTAGCGCTACCCATCGCCTTAAGGCATCGCTTTGTAATAATATTTTACACAAATGTACGATGGCTCGTACACTGGAATACCTTATTTTGAGTTTTGATACTTTATTTTGAATGCAATAAAAGTATGTTCATTCATTCATTCAATATTAGTAAAAAGCAAAAAAGTGTACTTTTATAAGTCCTCAATCAATAGGCTTTAAAACAATTTCTCTGTACCTCTAGAAAAGCCCGATCAATCACCACCAAAATTAGTTTGTGCTGTCCTAGTTCTTTCACATATGAAAACGTAATTTAACGCCTGGGTGATTCTCCGTTCAGGATTTGCTATAAATCTTGATATTTGGCGCAAGAGTTTGATTTATTTCTTATTAACTCTCGCTCTGCATGGGCGAGAATAAGCTTTTTACTGTGAGGGGAAACAGGCCTGCGATTTGCGATTTTACATTCCGCAATACATTAGAAATGGAAGGTTTTGCTAGCTCAGAACAATGTGTTCTAGCAAAATTAAGGCAGTTAGAAGCTATCGAATTATTTATTGTATTTATTTATTCAGCCAATAGGAATAACATGCTGTATATATTTATGACTAAATGAAACAATTACATATGTACACACTTTGCAAAAATCCTTTCAGCAGACAATATTTCACAGTGACTATAATAATATGTAAAAAAAAAAAAATTACAAGTAGAATATACATATAACAATAGAGGTTAATGTGAGTGAGACATAGTGGCACTTGTGATAATAGATGTATAGTTTCACTTTACATCATCTCAGACTGTTTCTAACCTTTTTTTTTATTATGGCTCTACCCGAAGATAATTCGCCAATGTCAAGTAACTTATTGAGAATAAGTAGGTAGTAAACAGTCGAAGACAGACAAAGTCACAGTCACTCAATAAAACGCCGGTGATTTACGTTTTATCGACCTACGGATTCAGCGGATATCACTCTAAAAGCAATCGCAGGTTTTAAGACTATTTGGTCCAAGCAAGTTGTCACGAGACAACTCACTCGACACACAATAGCAGTGTTAAAAACGATACAATCCAACGATTCTTATTATTAGAATCACTTTGCGGCACTTCACTGCACAAATAAACACCAAATTTGAACACTAAAAACCACTAGACACTAATTTAAAACCTTTGAATTGCATCAGCCCATGCGGCTTGTTTTAGCCTACCCGCCGAATCTGTTTCTAACTTAAGAAGCTAAAAGTATCTATGCTGTCAGCACAACCACTGACAAGCTCATCATACTGATGGCACATTCGTGATATGGGGTTGTAATACGATATGTTATTTGTATAAACATTAAGAGAAAATAACTTGGCTTTTCTAGTGTGATAATAAGTGTTAAAATTTAATTGCGATAAAAGATGAGGAGAGTTCATTTCATAATTAACTATTTTATACATCATTCATCATCATTTCAGCCAAAAGACGTCCACTGCTGGACATAGGCCTCCCCCAATGTTCTCCACACAGATCGGTCTTGTGCCTCCCGCATCCAATGGATTCCCGCGATCTTCACCAGATCGTCGGTCCACCTTGTAGGAGGCCTGCGACGGCTTCGACTTCCTGTACGTGGCCTCCACTCGAGGATCTTTCCGCCCCAAGGGCCGTCTGTTCTCCTCGCTATGTGCCCTGCCCATTGCCACTTGAGGCATGCAATCCTTTGGGCTACGTCTGTGACCTTAGTTCTCCTGTGGATCTCATCATTTCTGATACGATCACGCATAGAGACTACGAGCATAGCCCTCTCTATTGCTCTCTGGGTGACTTTGAGCCTCCTTAATCGGCACATTGTAAGCGGCCACGTTTCGGTTCCGTATATCATCACTGGCAACACACACGCAATAAAGACTTTCGTCTTGAGACACTGTGGTAGATCTGCCGAAAATATGCTGCGTAGCCTCCCGAACGCTGCCCAGCCGAGTTGGATTCGTCGATCGACCTCTTTCTGGAAGTTGGACTTACCAAGCTGGACTTTTTGTCCGAGGTAGATGTGCTCGTTTACAACTTCCAGTGTAGAGCTTCCAACCTTTAAAAGAGTGGGTACGACATGGGAATTCGACATAATTTTCGTCTTATCCATGTTAATTTTCATACAAAGTTAATATAATTTTATAGTATAATTTTCATATAAAGTTCATTTTTATACAAGCACATACGATCTAAATGTTTTCTGCGATCACTGAGAGGCACCATAAGGAATTAAGCAAGTCTACTTTCGTATGAACCGATCGCACGAAGATTACCCTTTCTGAAACAAAGTAGTCTCAAGAAACGTCTTTGGAATAAGGTATCAATTCGTGCAAAAAAAAATGTTGTGATATGAGTACTTGGAGCCCGATTCTCGGGCTCGTGATATTTTAAAAACATGGCGGATATCACCGGAAAACCATCCAAAAAAACAATGTTTTAGTGACATATGTCGTATAAAAATAAATGTCACAAACACGAGAATTGGGCTCCAGCACCCACTACGTTGGCGAAATTATCGGGATAATTTATGATGTTATTTTTCATTTTTTTTTGCTAGAGGCGACAAATGAGCAGACGGATCGCCTGATGGTAAACGATTGCCACCGCCCATAGACACCCGCGACACCAGTGGGGTCATAAGTCCGCTGCCAATCTTTAAACCCCCCTTCCCCCGGATTGGGCGTCCGGTACCCTCACTCACGCAGCGAAACACAGCACAGTGCTGCTTCACGCCGGTTTTCTGCGAGGTCTTGGTATCGCTCCGGTCGAGCCGGCCCATTCAAGCCGAATCAGAGAGATTTTCTTTTCTTTATCTTACTATGTATATTTTAAGTAGTAAGTACGTGAATTTTAATTTGCTTTTCTTATTTTATTTTGTGGCTAATAAAGGGGTCTGACATGGACTTCTCGGATGCAGTATATGCACTTCTCACAAGGGGCATTTCTCATAATGGACTCAACCATTCATTCTGTTTTCAATACGAAACTAACATAACAGTTAAAAAAAACTGGCAAAGGACTAACTTTCTATAAATATTAGATAGATACTCTTTATTGCACAACATACAAAACTTAAAAGCTAGGTATACAGAGATAAAATGTACAATTTAGGCGGTCTTATCGCTAGGAGCGATAAGACCGCCTAAATTGATGTAAATGTTCACAGATACACCCTGTATGTTTACAGACACACCCTGTGGTATCATAACAAGTAAAAAGTCTAACAACTTCCCCCCGCTCCCCACGTCTTGTAGTAAATGTTACATACATCTCAGCTCGTGCAAACAGCAACTAATGAATGTGTGGAGATACATTCAAAGACTGATGGGTGCGCGAGCTTGATTTAAGAGATGGGTTCTGTAGGATAAGGTGACGGGTAGAGCACACTAGCGACGCCAATGGATTTTAATTTTTAGCTACTTCATCATCATCATCATCAACCGACACTCGTCCACTGCTGGACATAGGTCTCCCCTAATGCACTCCACTGCTCCCGATTTTCGGCCACTCTTATCCAGCCCACACCAGCCAGCCTTTGAATGTCATCATCCCATCTTGTCGCAGGGCGTCCTACACTACGCTTACCGAGTCGCGGTGGGCTGGTCATATTAGCCGCAGAACTGACAGCCGTTGGAGCCGTAAAGTCCTTGAGTGGAGACCGCGACTCGGTTTAGCTACTTAACCGGATCTATTTTAAACAATTTCGAGGTTACAACCTCTCGGCAAACGCTTATACTATTAATTAAATAACCATGCATCAAATGTTAGGTCCAACGCGTACGCGAAAAATTGATTCACGCCAAAAGTGGCCGTTTTTGGCGTGAATAAATGTTTCGCGTACAAAAACGGACTCAACATTTATGGTTATTTAGTAAATAGTATAAAGGTTTGTCGAGACGTTGTAACCCTGAAATTGTTTAAAATAGGCCCGGTTTAGAAGCCAAAACTTATAATCGATTGGCGTCGCTAGTACCCGTCACCTTAATTTATTTTGGAGAATAAATAATACAGGCATAGATATTATAAACAGAGAAGATATCTTTTTCCGATTGGTAAGACCCACTCGACTTGACAAGCATTTGACTTTGTAGCGGTAAAGCAGGGTAATTTCACTTAGAATGTTTTTCTTAGTATGGGAAAAATAGTTCAGCGGTTTTCGTTAGATGGAGCTTGTAAAAAGCAGGCGTAGCTTTAAAAAGCAATAAAGCATCGGTGTTCATCATGGTACGGCGTTGTTTCGATAGATGTCACTATGCATTTTTACATCGCGCTAGTAAAGCGTGTTTCCAAAACAATGACCTCAAGCCACCTGCCCACTTTAGCAATTTTAAAATAGTGTGGGAGATAAACCAGATATTTAGAAAGTACTGGGAATTATGATTCAATTAGCAAATAACATTATTTCTGACATGTTATTTAATTTTCTTCCTGACTGATTCTCGAAGGTGGCCGTAACTACATAGCCGTTGAGTATTGTCGTTCCTCTAGAATGGCGCTACACTCTAGTGGCAAATACGTTGTTCGTT
This sequence comes from Marasmia exigua, assembly GCA_019059595.1. Lineage (NCBI taxonomy): Eukaryota > Metazoa > Arthropoda > Insecta > Lepidoptera > Crambidae > Marasmia > Marasmia exigua. The sequence goes on from CM032482.1 coordinate 17,482,629, forward strand.
TTGTTTGTAATTTAGTAACTTTGTTTTTCTCTTCATAACATTAGGTACCTACCCACTTGCATTTCTGTCGGTTAACAGTGATTATCAGTGAAAACTTGTAATTGGCCCTCAATGTTTTTTTTCTGTGACTGTATCCCTAAATCTAGCTGTAAGTTTTCCAAAAACCTGTAAAATAAAATAAAATAAAAATAAAACTACATAGCCGTTGAGTATTGGTCGTTTTCCTCTAGATGGCGCTAGCACTGCCTAGCCGAATGATGCCTCTATATAATATATACTGCCTCAATGGAGCAGTGGTTAGTGGGTCGCACTTTAAAGCGACGGCTGCGCAAGAGGTCCCGGTTTCGACCCCCGGGTCGGGTCAAAAATTTGTACCTAGGTCTTCGGTAAGAAATTCTTAGAGGCATCCCGGAGTCTGGAAGTTGGCGGTCTTGTACCCCCGTGCCTCGGAAAGTACGTTAAGCCGTTGGTCCTGCTCCCGATTCCTCTCCGGCCGTGTCAAAGAAGTGTCCCATCGGAAAATGAGGGTAAGGGAATAGAGAGTGCACTTGTGTTTGCGCATACACTTGAGCACTATAATATATCGGCTGATCGTTGAGATTGGCCGCCGTAGCCGTAATCGGTAGGAGGATATTATTAAGTTACTCTATGCGGTAAAGCTACAACTGCTAAGCTACGAGCATGTTACTCGTACTTATTTATAACAATTATCTTGTTTTGTCCTGTGTACCTTCTTCTACCATTAATTATTTCCCTTAATAAGCTCCAGATTCAAGCACATAGCATCCATGTGGGATGGGGTTTCGAATAAAGTCAGGGTTATTCTGAATAAGTATTTTTATATTTACAATCTTTTAGCGTCGTCTTACATCGTCTTTACGTCGTCGGCCATTCATCTTCTATCTCACTCTCGCACGTCATTCTAATTCAAATATCGATCTCTTACACATTCCTTATCATGCATCTACCGATCACCAATCCTACATCCATATACCGCCAGCTTGTTCAAGACATTCTCTAGACCACCGTTACTCCATTAATATTTATCTACCACTAGCTCGGCGGAGGAGGAAAACATATTGAGGAAACGTGCACATTTCGTATTGTAAAAGAAACATTTTTAACTTTCACATAGAACCCTAAAAGTACAAACAGCCTGAAGCTAATCATTACCATAACATAAAAATATCCTGACATTGCGGCTGCGATAGTGCGGCCAGCTGTCAATGTCGATATCGATTTATCGACAGTCGATGTGCGTTGTTAATAAACGATGGGCCCGCGCTCACCTGATGGTAGTACAGAGCAAAGTGAAAGTAGATCTAGATTAAGTTTTTTTTTATTGAAAGGCCAATCAGGATGACCTCACTCCGCCTGAGGGTAAGCGGCCGTGAAATCCAAATATGAGGCTGACAGGCACAAAAGAACTAACAAAGTACCCATTGTGTCTGCCATCCTCACCCTGATGGCCTGCTGAGATGCCGTTTGACGCCCCGCCTAAAAGACCCCGGATTGTATGAAGGAGGAAACACAAGAGCTGGGAGGGCATTCCATCTCTTGATGGCTCGGGGCAGGAACGAGGAGCCAAACCTATTGGTGCGCGCCGCCATTGTCTGGATGGTATGCGGATGGCAACGCTGTCCAGCACGTGTTGTTCGGAAGTGGAAAGGGGAGGATGGGATAAGTTGAAATAACTCATCAGAGCATTCCCCATTATAGAGGCGGTAGAGAACACTTAGACTGGCAATGTCTCTACGTAGCTGAAGAGGTTCTAGGGATTTAGTCACCTCATAATCTCCAACAATACGGATAGCACGTCGCTGCAACCTATCGAGAGCCTCCAGCAAGTACTTAGCAGAACCATCCCAGAGATAGGAGCAATATTCCACACACGGGCGAACCTGTGCCTTGTACAAGAGACAAAGCTGCGCCGGAGTAAAATACCGTCTCACTCTGTTCAGAATCCCGAGTTTACGGGAAGCAGTTTTTATTACGCTCTCGATATAGTCCCGTTGATTTAAGGTTGCTACGAACATCGATGCCAAGGATGCTGAGACTATCCTGTATTCGTAAAGGGGTGCTCTGAAGAGTGGGATAGGATTAGGAAAGGCGACAGCTTAGCAGAGAATACACACACCAGTGTTTTCTTAGCGTTAAACTCGACAAGATTGCTGGCACCCCATTTGGAAATGCGGTCGAGGACTTTTTTCTGTGTCTGTGCTGTGTGTGCGTTTTTTCTGTGTCCGGGTGTAATATGCCTTTTTCTTTTTTTTAATCTGATAGGTGGCAGACGAGCAGACTGATCACCCGATGGCAAGCGACTGCCGCCAGCCCATGGACACCCGCGACACCAGCGGCGTCGCAAGTGCGCCGCCGACCCTCAAACCCCTTTCTCACTTACGCAGCAAAACAGCACAGTACTGCTTCACGCCTGTTTTCTGTGAGGCCGTGGTATCACTCCGGTCGGACCGGCCCATTTATGCCGAAGCGTGGCTCTCCCACAGTCAACAGGATTATAACGCATTTGATACCATATAAAATTTGCTGTTACTATTATCAGTGTTATCTTTAGAAATAGCGGGTACTCCTAATCCAAGTATTTATATTTGACAGGGAAACCCCTACCACCCATAAATAAGTACCTCATCATCATCATTACAGCCAATAGATGTGCTGCCCGCATCCAATGGATTCCGGCAACCTTCACCAAGGCTTCAATAAGTACCTACTTACTACAAGTAAAGAAGTTTTGTCCTCCTTATCTTAGCGTGTATGTGATAGGTGGCAGACGAATTATTATAGAATTATAGGTGGTAGAAGAGTAATTCCCGGTTGTGTCCAAAGCTGTCGCTTTGGAGCCCAGCGTGTACGCTTATATTATGAATCATGTTTCGGGGAGTCTGGTAGTTACTGAATGACAATGAAGCGACTGCCGTGAGCCGTCTGACTTTCGCTACTCTTTAACAGGGGAGCCAGTCGAATTTAATCATGGTTACACGTTCCAGAAACTATCCGATTGTATTTTTTTTCTCTTCTCAATTCAAACCTTGTAACTGTAATAAAAATATTTCAAAAGAGTAACTACTGAGTTTCTTGCTGGTGTCTTCTAAGTAGAAATCGACATTCCGAACCAGCGGTAGATGATAATATATGTATCTATTTTAACATTCATAGGTGTTATGTATGGACCTACATTCAATAAAGATTTTTTATCTTTTTTAACCGACTTCAAAAAAGAAGGAGGTTCTCAATTCGACGTAAGAAATTTTGAATTTGTATTTATCGCAAGTATCCGTGGTGTGATATATTAGCCCAACCCTAAGCTTAAAAGTAACCACCAAAAGTAAATACAGCATGACTTGCGTGTGTACACAGATCGATGCCTCATTACTGGCGCATCCTGTAATCGGGTGCATTTAGCGGTATTATGCAGATTGCACGCTCAAAGGAGCCGATGTAATTCCAAGCTGCATTGCCGAAATGCATCGAAATGTTTGCAATAACTCTTTTGTGGCCTTAATCATAGCCGCTTGTAGCGGGGGTAATGAAGGATAATGGGTGTAGTCAAATGGATTTTACTTTTTTTATTGGCGATAGATACTATCATGCAAAATACAAAACTTACTAGATATAAACAGCCAATCAACAATTTCGTGTCTCGCCGTGTGGTCCCCGGCAGAGTAGAATAGGCCACCCCACTCTTACCGAGGTGTCGTAAAAGGCGACTAAGGTAAAACTGCTGCCATGATCATCAGCACCCAGAGAAGGAAAACTCTGCATTTATATCAAAACCCTTGCCAACCCGTCTGCCAAGCGTGGTGAGTATGGCAATTATGTGATTTACCCTTATGTGATTGAGGGAGGCCCGTGCCCCAGCAGTGAGGACTTAAGTGGGCTGATGATGAATCAACAATTTTGTGTTATGACTGATTTTGGTGGTCTTATATGAAATGGATTTATTCTGACTTAAGAGCCAGGCAAAAATATTTAAAATAGATATTATCTTTAGTTACAAGTTGCATATAAAATATTCAATCGTGGAAGAGCCACGCTTCGGCTAGAATGGGCCGGCTGAACCGGAGTGATACCACCGCCTCACAGAAAACCGGCGTGAAGCAGCACTGTGCTGTTTCGCTGCGTGAGTGAGGGTACTGAAGGCCCAATCCGGGGAAAGGATGGTTTAAAGGTTGGAAGCGCACTTGTGAGTCCATTGCTGTAGTCAGTCTCCCTGGGTTGCATCGCTTATTCTCAGGTGATCCGTCTGCTCGTCTGCCACCTATCGCATAAAAGAAATATATGGATCCTGGTTCATTTTACTTAATAGACACATTTCGAGAAGGGAATAAGAACTGGATATTGTAAGATATTATAACATCCAAACTCTGCTAACATTTTTTTTTATGAAAATAATATATAAAAAAAAATGGCAGAAAACATACAAGACACTTCTTGAGTTGGAGTGTCTTGTACTTTCAGAACCTTTTCTAGAATAGAACAGAAGAGAATAACCTAAACGGAAGCAATATTCCCGATAGCAAGATTTTCAAACTGACAAACTTCCAGAAAGAGGTCGATCGACGAATCCAACTCGGCTGGGCAGCGTTCGGGAAGCTACGCAGCATATTTTCAAACTGACAAACTTCCAGAAAGAGGTCGATCGACGAATCCAACTCGGCTGGGCAGCGTTCGGGAAGCTACGCAGCATATTTTCAAACTGACAAACTTCCAGAAAGAGGTCGATCGACGAATCCAACTCGGCTGGGCAGCGTTCGGGAAGCTACGCAGCATATTTTCGGCCCATCTACCGCAGTGTTTCAAGACGAAAGTCTTCAATGCGTGTGTGTTGCCAACGATGACATACGGAACCGAAAAGTGTCCGCTTAAAATGTGCCGATTAAGGAGGCTCAAAGTCACCCAGAGAACAATTGAAAATGCTATGCTCGGAGTCTCCCTGCGTGATCGTATCAGAAATGATGAGATCTACAGGAGAACTAAGGTTACAGACATAGCCCAAAGGATTGCATGCCTCAAGTGGCAATGGGCAGGGCACATAGCGAGGAGAACAGACGGCCGTTGGGTTGGGGCGGAAAGGTCCTCGAGTGGAGGACACGTACAGTAAGGCGCAGCCGTGGCGCCCCCCACAAGGTGGACCGACGATCTGGTTAAGATCGCGGGAATCCATTGGATGCGGGCGGCACAGGACCGATCTGTGTGAAGATCATTGGGGGAGGCCTATGTCCGGCAGTGGACGTCTATTGGCTGAAATGATGATGATGATGAATATTTTCAAAGGAACACGAGTACAGGTCCAAAGAAAAAAAACAACTTTTGCGCATTTTTTTAACAACCAGCTGGACATTTATTTTTATGTGATAGGTGGCAGATGAGCAGACGGATCGCCTGATGGTAAGTGATTGCCGCCGCCCATAGTCACCCGCCACACCAGTGGAGTCTCAAGTGCGCTGCCAACCTTAAAACCACCTTCCCCCGGATTGGGCCGCCGGTGCCCTCATTCACGCGGCAAAACACAGCACGGTGCTGCTTCACGCCGGTTTTCTGTGAAGCCGTGGTATCACTCCGGTCGAGCTAGTTCATTCATGCCGAAGCGTGGCTCTGCCACGGTCAAAACATTTTTTAATCAACCAGCTGGACATTTTTTTATTAAAATAATGAAATGTTTATTTTTATGAAATGTTTATTTTTTTTATTAATTGGACTCTGGGTCTGTGTTAAGCATTTATAAAGCAATGTTTAAATACATAAAGTTGTACGCATAAATAAATAAACGAATTAAAATAAAGTTAAATATAAAAATTATTGCATCGAAATAAGTAATTAAAAAATGTCTTGTTGATACTGTAAAACCGCCATTGTACGCGCCATTTATATAATTAGTTCCACGGTATCGTAAGAGATGGCGCTGCGCGTAGCGTGCATCACACAAGAATTTGATCGTTTCGATTTGTAAAAAATGCTTTCATCCTGAGTTTGGAAATTTCATTTATTTTCAACTCTGGGTTTTTGGGGTCTTGTACTCGATTCTGTACAATGTCCTTTCGGGAAAGTTTCAGAAGTTTATTCCTGAGAGTATATGTAGGTATGTATATGTGAGGAATATCGCATTTTCGATTTAAATTTAAATAATCTAACTTATTCATCCAGAATTTGGTGGAAGCTAAACATTTTCTGTAAACAATAAAACCTAGTAACAAAACCAGGGTTTGCTTACAAACGTCCGCTCATAGGCCGCAAACAATAGTGTTGTATCGTTAGGGCGGGGCGGATTGATATGTGGCGCGCCCGGCAAACAAACCGGCAGGTGCACGATTTGATCTAGTATTTATGACCCCGTAATCAATGTTAGGCACGCGTCACACAGCGAGAGAGCTGTTCAACAAACTGCCTCAAAACTATAAACTAACCTTCTTATTGATCTGATATTCTTCTGGTTGATATCTCTTACCGTGGAAGTAGCCAAGCTTTGCCATAAATGGGCCGGCTCGACCAGGGTGATACCACGGCCTTACAGAAAACCGGCGTGAAGCAGCACTGCGCTGTGTTTCGCTGCGTGAGTGAGGGTACCCGAGGCCCAATCCGGGGAATAGGGGGGGTTTAAAGGGTGTCCATGGGCGGCGGCAATTGCTTACCATCAGGTGATCCGTCTGTTCGTCTGCCTACCTATTACATAAAAAAAATGATATATCGATATCGGCCGCATCACTATATTATGAGTTCGCCCTGCATTATACCTAAATAATTACTTTTCAATATGTCGATAGCAACATGACGATTGCGGTTACATGACCAATTAAGAGGTATTTTATTATAATTTAGCAATTTTGCTAAAAAATTGAGAAAAGAGAAAGGTTAGAGAAAAGGTCGTGGGTTCGTGCCCCATCCAAATAATGTGTTGAGGATTTTTATAAAAGGGCATTATTTACTTACTTAAATATAAGTTAGGTTTAGGTTAGGTTTAAAGACATTTATTCTCATAAAGACATACAATACGCCACTTACATGCGAACATAAATACAGTAATAATTTAAAACATCCGTTCAGACCCCTTCAGACAGAGTCTTCTTACAAATCAATTAAGTTCTCTTACACACTAAGTCCGTCTCATTCTAGCACATATTTTTTTCTGTATCTAGAATAATCAGGTGACCCGCTCGTGCCTCCCTTTCCAGTAAAAAAACTCCTCACCTCATTTTTAAAATATTCAATAAATCCCTGTTTTGTAAACTTGTGCTATCGATATTTAGATGTCGATACCTGAGCACATCACTACTTAGTTTCTTTCATATCTTGTCCTAGTTTATACGTCAAACTTGTAAAAACGCGTTTAGGAAAGTCTTGTACTTAAGAATATTTCTTTATGATATAGGTGACAGACGAGCCGACGGATCAACTGATGGTAAACGATTACCGCCACCCATGGACACATGCAACACCAGTGGTGTCACAAGTGCGCTGCTTACCTTTTAACCCCCCTTCCCATGGATTGGGCCTTTGAAGCGTTTCACTGTTCCGCATCTTTGCACTGATCCAGATGAAAATGTTTCAATGTTTTGAAAGATACGTTTTTTCCAGGTCTTACAGGCAGGATAGAGTTCGCACCACTAAAGATGATGACTGACGTAGTGACCCTGCCTCTTACGCCAAAAGGTCGTGGTTCGATCCCCACCCTGGACAAACATTCGTGCGATGAACACTTGGGTTTGTTCAGTGTCTGGGTGTAATATATGTATTTAAGTATATATTTGTGTTCCTCTGTTGTCTGATATCTGTAACACAAGTGCTTAAGCTACTTAGTACGGAATCAGGTATCAGACGGTACCCTCACTCACGTAGCGAAACACAGCGCATGCGCTGCTTCACGCCGGTTTTCTGTGAGGACGTGGTATTACTCCGGTCGAGCCGGCCCATTCATGCCGAAGCATGGCTCTCGAACTGAACATGTTTAGGTAATGATAAAAACGGTGAAGTGAGCAAGTTTGTATGCAAGTTACGCTATGGGTTGTACCTCTTAGACTAATCTTTATAAAATAAATCTATGGTATAACGTCAGATTTGTATAGAGACTTGGCCTGTACTTGAGCGGCACAAGCAGGAATTGCATGTCACGGAGATGAATGATGTGGTGGATGTGTGGAGTCACGCGGAAAGATCGCGTGAGAAACTCACGCACGCGTGGAAGCCTCCACGTCCGTGCCATAGCAGAGAAACTGCAGGAGAGTCGCCTACGTTGGTACGGTCATGTCCTGCGAAAACCAGACGGCTACGTGGGAAAAAAATGTCTGGCCATGCAACCACCACCGGGCCCCGGCAGAAGGGGTAGACCTAAAAAGGTGTGGCTTGATGTCGTAAAAGAGGACATGCTATCCAATAAATTGACTACATTGGATGCACAAGATCGTGCGAAGTGAAGGGGTCGAAGTAGGAAAGCGGATCCCGGGCTCCGAAGCGACGGCTTGGGACGCAACCGGGACTAAACGCTAAGATGATGATGATGATCGTCAGATTTGTATAGAATGACACCGCTATATAATATATTTGCCGTAAGTGGCCGTGTGGTCCCCGGTAGAGTAGAATAGGCCACCCTCACTCTTACCGAGGTGTCGTAAAAGGCGACTAAGGTAAAGCTGCTGGCATGATCATCAGCACCCAGAGAAGGAAAACTCTGCATTTATATCAAAACCCTCGCCAACCCGTCTGCCAAGCGTGGTGAGTATGGCAATTACCCCTCATGTGATTGAGGGAGGCCCGTGCCCCAGCAGTGGGGACTTAAATGGGCTGATGATGATGATGATGATATAATATATTTAATACCGCATTAGTCTCTTGGATCAGCACCGATTATTGCTGAGCGGCCGCCTGTTTGGTACATACAGGGATAATGTTGTCCTACTTTTCTTTTTATATCATAGGTGGCAGATGAGCAGATCACCTGATGGTAAGCGATGTCGCCGCCCATGGACACGCTGCGCTGATATCCTTTAAATCCCCCTTTCCCCCGGATTAAATTCTTTTATCATTTATATCTGTTATGTTCCTAATTAAATTTCCTTGTTTTGTATTGTGCTAAATAAAGTTATCATTCATTCATTCATTCCGTTACCCGCCCTTTGTTAGTCACTTAATTGTGACATCATTGGAGTCATAAGTGCGATGCCATCCTTTGAATCCCCCTTTCCCCCGGATTAAATTATTTTATTATTTATGCCTGTTATGTTTCTAATTAAATTTCCTTGTTTTGTATTGTGCTAAATAAAGATATCAATCATTCATTCAGTTACCCGCCCTTTGTTAGTTACTTAAGAGCCAAACATTTTATCACCAATTTTTTTCTGGCCGACTGGCCTGTGGATAACCAGCTTTATATTATAGAAATAGGCATAGGTTGTGCCTATTCGCCCCAAATGTCAGGGCTTATCTATTATTCTGCTCCAGGTTATTATTCTACTGGAATAGTAAAAACCGTGTTACAGATAACACAAACAATAAGGAATGAAAGATACAAATACTTTATTTAGCCATCCATTACAACAACAATACATCTTAGAATACTCTAAGCCATACTAATAAGTCATCAAACAGTGCAGTATGACTCGACTTGTATTGACTTATACGTATAAATAATTAAACTAAAGACTATACTAAGATGACAATTAAAAGTTGAACATATTATCGAGTTTAATGAGGGTGGCATAATATATCAAATCCGTACCCCTACCCGCCGCTAAGTAAAAACTGTGTTGCGGCCGGTAGTGTTCGTCAACGTCCGACCACGCACCAAATGTAAGCGCAAGCCAGCAAAGATGTTTCGACCAATCTTCATCATCATCAGCAACCCACACTCGTCCACTGCTGGACATAGGTCTCCCCTAATGCACGCCACTGCTCCCGATTTTCGGCCACTCTCATCCAGCCCACACCAGCCAGCCTTCGAATGTCATCATCCCATCTTGTCGCAGGGCGTCCTACACTACGCTTACCGAGTCGCGGTCTCCACTCAAGGACTTTACGGCTCCAACGGCTGTCAGTTCTGCGGCTAATATGACCAGCCCACTGCCACTTCAGTTTGCTAATTCGGTGGGCTATGTCGGTGACTCTGGTTCTCTGTCGGATTACATCATTTCTGATGCGGTCCTTCAGAGATACTCCGAGCATAGCCCTTTCCATAGCTCTTTGAGCGACCAATCTTAAACAGAGCGAAAATCAATGGTACATCATTGTCATTCCATAGCACAGACAGTTATAAGAGAATATCAATCCCCGTGGTAATTTACTCCGTTACTCTATTTTCGTAATAAACTCAAATTGTGTTCATCCAAACTCTGTATAGCTATATAAATAGGTACCTTGGACACGATGACATTATAAACCGGTCGGCTTTACGGGAGTGATAACACGGCCTCACAGAAAACCGACGTGGCACAGCACTGTGCTGTGTTTCGCTGCGTGAGTGAGGGTACTGGAGGCCCAATCCGGAGGATAGGGGGTATAAAGGTTTGCAGCGGACTTGTGACTCATCTGGTGTCACTGGTGTCCATGGGCGGCGGCAATCGCTTACCATCAGGTAATCCGTTTTCTCGTCTGCCAGCTGTAACAAAAAATTGCCATAATCAATAGAAATCATGTGGCGGGCCTAGTTTCGCCACGTTGTCGCCTTAAGTGGTAGACGTTAGAATGTAGGTGGTATACGAGCATGCGGTGCCCCGCTTACTCGTTTGTCGCCTCTGGCATAAAAAAAACAACTTGGAATGGACAACATTTCAAAATTGCTAAGCTCTGAAACAAAAAATACCAATTCTTTATTTACTTTTCCGCTGCTCGAATATATATTTATTCATTTTTTATATAGCTTATTTACTGAGAAAAAAATTAAAAACTAAAAAACGTAAGATGACGTCATCGGACGGCAGAATGTAAAATATTTCTTTGCTTAGCACATTATAGTTTTAAATTTACGAAATGCCAAACCCATGACATGCTACTGTCAAAAAAAAGACAACTTGTCAACGTTGAATGAATGAATGATGTTGACAATGTTGACACTAGTATTATTTACCTTTGACAGTAGTACCTTTTTTTTTATTAAAACAATGATAAGCAAAGGAATATCGCTGTATTCAGCCGTCCGATGACGTCATTTGGCGCTTACGTCTATTTAGAATATAAAGAATTTCAACAATTATTTAATGCATGAAAATGGACAAATCTTAAAAAAAGAAAAAATATAGGTCTGTTCATTTTATGTCTAATTTCATATAAAAAACAATATGGACATGTTAAAAATATGAAATGTTGTCCATTAGGTACACGCTAAGATAAGGAAGAATCATATTTATGCTGATAACAACAGGCAGGATTGTCCTCTGTGACCCCCCTGATTCTGAAGCACAGAATAAGTATAGGAGACAGTATTTTTTTTTAATATTTCACAACATCACATACATTGATCTGACTCCGAGATAGGTAGCTCAAGCACCTGTGTTACAGATATCAGAATCAACAGTGGGATTACAAATATATATATATAATACTTTGTAACCCCTTTTTCTGGGCTACCTCACCGGCCACTCAGCCCCAGAGCGAGAGACTATAATCCCAGGGCGCCTTTATTTGGTGTGTGAAGGAAAACACTTTATTGCCTTTTTAATTAATTTATTCTTAAGCCTTTACAATATAATCCGGAATACAAGTTGAACGCTTAAATTAAGTACATATTATATCTACACAATGGTTGATTTTTATATGACAAATACTAAATTAAATTAAGATTAAGGGTCTTAAGTATGGATCCAGCTGGCGGGAATTACGACTCTGCTATTGCATATTATTGTGAGAATGCCTGTCTGACCTAGCTCAACCGTAACTCTGTGTTAGGTTTAAAAGATTGTTCTAGGTAAGTATGGGACTTAACTTATGATTGAGGTAACTCGACGCAGCCCTCCGGAAGCTAGTCCTTGGCAGGTCCAGAACTGTCGTGCCAGGTACTCTGTTGTCCTCCAGCGTGGCCTGTTGGTTCTATCCTTGGAAGCTCCCGTCGACTATGTAGCCCTCAACGAATCTAACTGGTCTCGGTTCTTGCCGGTACATAGGGCCCTATAACAACGATTTCACAATATGAAGGACGCCCTACAGAAGGATTCCGTGGATTTTTCCTTTTATGGAATAAGACAATATGAATACTTACCCAAAACGGGGAACGACAGCAAACACTTATTTTTGTTAAGATTAAGACGACGAATCGAAATGTTTCACCTCAAAACTTATGCAGCACACACTCAAGGTTAGGACACACAAATAGGTCAAGCGAGGGGTCTTCTAGAATTAAAATTTTGAATGTGTCCTTCGCGAGGCTCCGTCACTCCTATTTATTGCTTAAAAGGTCTGGAATGTTCTTTCTATTGAAAAAAAACTCACATCCGCCCAAAGTTGACCTTTAAACAACCTTGTTAAGCTAATTGTTCTAGAATTTCTATTTGTATTTTGTTGCTTTTCAACTCCTGACATAAGAAAGAAATAGATGATGCAACGATACAGTGTCGCCTTACTAGCGGCGAGAAGATTAACTAATTTGCAGGAAATTGAATGCATTCTGAATACCATATTTGGGAAGTACATCGACTATCCTGTAGATGGCGTGCTGATGATGATGAAATGTAGATGTTAAAATTCAAAGGAACTAAAATAGAAATGTCCTAAAGGTTACTGAAAAATAGGTCTTTGTTACAAAGTTATTAAAATAAATATAATTCTGCCCTAACTGCCAAGATATAGTAGACGATATTTTTTATTTGTGAGTCAGTAGCGACATCTATGCGTGAGTGGAAGACGTAAATCTTGTTAAAAGATGTTTTCCATTCATTGTGGACATTAGACAACAGAGGTCATACGTACATATTGATTTAGCGCTTTGGTTTGGAAATACGGCGACAGAAGGCGCTGAATAGGGTAATTAGTGTTCTTGAGAAGTCTGCTTAGATGGCGTTATTCTTGAAATAGTAATTATTTTGTACAATTATTTTTAATTGTTACAACTTTTCTTTTGTAAATACATACTTGTAATACATAGGAAACACCCAGACAAACATGTTCATGAACAAAAATGTTTGTACTGTGCGGGGATCGAACCCGCAACACTTGGACCTAAGGCAGCGTTCACTACCACTGTTCCAAACGGGTCGTCAAAAATCGCACCCGCACCTGAAGCACAGAATAAATATAGGAGACAGTATGACTTCTTATTTCGGCCATAACATCCTTATAATGTATCAATACGGGGATTAACACGATATTTATTATGTGAAACAACAGTGTAACGTAGCCGAAACGTCGAGCCAAATATGTGAGTACACAATGTTGTTTCACATAATAAATATCGTGTTAATCCCCGTATTGATACATTATAGTTATAATGCAACGCTAAAATCTAAAAAACTACATAACATCCTTGTTGCAATGTAGGTGAAGTCGTAGATGCGTAATATGAGTGAGTGGATTGGTATCGCATCTGTGGAACGGCTGTTTCGTCTCGCAATAAACAGATCTAGGATTTTGGAAAGCTGACGGCCAACTTTCAGAACTGAAAAGGCACTCAAAGAAGAAAAAGGTAAATAATTACTATTAAAAATACATAGGTTCTGACGACTCGGACTTTAATTTTCTGAGAAAGAATTTTTATTGAACAAAAACACAAGAAAATTAAGACAATAACTAAGAAATAAAATAAAACTAAAAGTAAATAAAAAGGAAAGTTAAAACAAAGTAGGTCCCCGTGCCAGTGTCCCCAAAATGCTGGCAGCATTACCCCGCTGGATCGCGATGGAAATTCGCTGGGCGAAATAGCTGCCAGCTTTTGGCTCTCCCGTGACTTCGACAAGACACTTAGCTTAGTCACGGAAGAAAGAGAGAGCGTCGGAACCCCACGGGCCCAGTGTTTAACACCGAAAGCTACAAAGTGGTAGGCACCAGATAGAAGCCTATACTTTGTAGCTTTCAGTCTCTCTGCAGCGTCAGCCGCAGCTCCGGCACTTCTCGTAGTCCCGGGAAGATGAGACGGTGCCAGAGTGTCGACGCAGGTAGCATCCCACACTAATTTACAAATACGCCTAAAACATGACTAAGAACGACTTCCTAAATTCAAATCGTGGTTGTTAACACCCGCTCGAGAAGCTATATTGATATTTTTATCTTTATTAACATCACAGTGTGAAAATTCTCAGTGTGTCGAGATACTCGCAAAAGGTCAGGGGCACAGCTAACTCCGAATCAGGTCCCGAAGGCTACGCTATTGGGCTTTTCGTTTTTTTTTGAGATCTATGGATTCACAAGTGCGCTGCCAAACTTTGAACCCCCCTTTCCCGCGGAGCTGGCCTCCAGTACCCTCACTCACGCAGCGAAACACAGCACAGTGCTGCTTCACGCCGGTTTTCTGTGAGGCCGTGGTATTACCGGTTGAGCCGGCCCATTCATGCTGAAGCGTGTCTTTATGGGAGAGTCACTTGTCAAGCACAGTACACCCGGAACTCTCCCTTTTTGAGGATTACGTCAAGCACGTACAGCTACGAATTAGGGACCTTCAAGCGTAGCGCACTCTTTTTGACGCCGTGTGGCCACGGCAGAGTAGAATAGGCCACCCTCACTCTTACCGAGGTGTCGTAAAAGGCGACTAAGGTAAAGCTGCTGGCATGATCATCAGCACCCAGTGAAGGAAAACTCTGCATTTATATCAAAACCCTCGCCAACCCGTCTGCCAAGCGTGGTGAGTATGGCAATTAACCCTCATGTGATTGAGGGAGGCCCGTGCCCCAGCAGTGGGGACTTAAATGGGCTGACGATGATGATGACGATGTACTCTTTTTAAAAAGGCCGGCAACAGTTTGCGAATTTCGCGAATGTTTAGGGGCGACGTTAATTAGTTTCCATCAGTTGACCCGCTCGCTTGTCGCCTCTAGTATAAAAGAGTAGGGGTAAAGCCGCGAGCGCGATTAGCGACACGGTCCAGGTGGCTTAATTTCAAGCCGTCCCGTAACGAACCTGTCGCATCCAAACAAAGGAGACACACAGCGCGTGTGAAAGAGAGCGAAACTCCAATACGGTCGTAACGACTGCTTTAAAGTAGGCTCTTAATCTCGGTTGTGGTATACGACCGCGATTGCGAGGGGACTTTTGGTTAGGGTAGAAGTCCCACACACCACTTTGTTCCCCACATGTGACAAGGTGATCCCCATGATGTTTACCCCTGGGAAAAAAAAGAAAAGGCCCCGTAGGCTCCTTGTACAGGTTGAAAAATAGACACAGAAGTTTGGCTCTAGCAGATATAGACACCGTAGTTCGTTGACCTACGCGCTAGTGTCATCAACAGCACACATCAAAGAAACATCAAGTAGGACTACGAATATTTATTTATACTGTGTCTATAAAAGAACTCTTTGTACCCCCAAATGCCCACTAGAGATGTGGCTGAGTATTTTTGGAACGGATTAGGTTACGTGATAAGGTGATATTTTGGTCGCTGTGATTTGCTCTACCGGGCGTCGGCCCATCGGTCGGCTCTGGTATGCTTTCTTCACGAGACGATGCTCATCCAGTCTCTCGAGGTGACCAAGCCAGCGAAGACGATGCGCCTTGGTCTCGCCGATGATGTTAGGCGTGTCTACAATCTTCTCTATTTCGACATTTGCGCGTATCCTCCAGCCATCGTCTTGTAATTTTACTGGGCCCAGAATTTTGCGGAGTACCTTTCTTTCCGCAACGAGTAGGCCGGCCTAGGTATCGCTGGAAGGACGTCGTCGAGAATGATCTGCGAGAACTTCAGGCCGGTGACTGGCGACAAGTAGTGCAGGATCGATCAAAGTGGCGTTCTCTTGTTTCGGAGGCCAAGACTCGCTTCGGGTCGCTGAGCCAGTGGAGTAAGTAAGTGATTTGCTCTGATCTTTTAGGAGTATAAGTTTATGGCCTCAGTTTAGCCGTGTTGTTAAAATTATTAGCCTTTTATATTTATGAATAATACCAAGCGGACCCCGGGCTCTGAAGAGCCGGCTTGGGTCGCAACCTGGGATTTAACGCTATTAATATGATGACGACTTTTCCTTTATTATCTTATAAAAAAATTTCGTAATTTATCAGTAGTTAAAATTTGAATAACCTATTAAATAAAATACATTGCTTATAAATGCGCAATCGGCTCACCTGATGGTAAGCGATTGCCGCCGCTGAAACGGCAATCGCAACACGACCGCCATAAGTGAGCTGCTTATCTTTTAATTCTCATTCATCTCCGATGGGGCCTCGGCGAAACTAGTGGTCAAGACCAGTCTAATCATGTCGAAGCTGGGCTCTCCACTATTCATCATTTCACCCAATAGACGTCCACTGCTGGACATAGGCCTCCCCCAATGTTCTCTACATAGATCGGTCCTGTGCCGCCCGCATCCAATGGATTCCCGCAACCTTCACCAGATCGTCGGTCCGTCTTGTGGGGGGGCCTGCTACGGCTGCGACTTCCTGTACGTGGCCTCCACTCGTAATCCTTTCCGCCCCAACGGCCGTCTGTTCTTCTCGCTATGTGCCCTGCCCATTGCCACTTGAGGCATGCAATCCTTTGGGCTATGTCTGTGACCTTAGTTCTGCAGCGGATCTCATAATTTCTATTAAAATGGGTGTTATTTAAATTGAAAATCTGACATAGCACACTAAAAGGTATAAATTATGACGCATATTCCTTTAGGTATCAGTAAACATGCTATAAATCACAGTAGGCTGTAATAATCTACAAAATTATCGCGTGATTCTGACTACATCCCTAGTTGTACGGGCGAGCTATTATACAATTTTGGCGAGCAATAAACCATATTTATGGAGGCACCTTTGCACTGCAATTACTGAGAATTCTTACAATTTGTATGTAAATCAGGTAATATGTGTGGTAAGCCCCCGCGGATCTGATAAAAATATTATTTCAGTCAGTCCTTTCAGCCTACACTGAAGTTTACCTTTGAAATTATTATGTTTTACAACAAAGGGATTTGGGACTTTAAGTCCTCTTTTTGTCCGCCATTTTGACTATTTTTTTTTTCTGAAATCGATAGGTCAAATTAAATGACAATTATTTGATTCAACACGAATTTTATTATATTTTGTATTTACATATCAGTTCGCTAGTGACCACGACTGTTATAACGTAGCCGAAAGGTCAAGTAAGAAAGTATGTACAAAATATTGTACCTCATAATAAATTTCATGTTAATTCCCATCTTAATTATTTATAGTTACAATGCAACGTGCTCTCTTAAAAAAAAACTCCTCACCTTGGCTTGGAATTTCCGGTTGGGACAAAAGCTGTCAATCTGTAACCCGGGGTAAGCTTAGTTAGCAGAGTTTGGTCAGCGACTGCCATCTGACCTACGCAACCCTTTAACAAGGGAACCAGACCAACTGTTGTTACACGTTTCAGAAACTATTCGGTTTCCTGACGATATTTTTTCTCACCGCCGAGAGCTAGAAATACGCACATACTTACTCACTTACTCCACTGGCTCAGCGACCCGAAGCGAGTCTTGGCCTCCGAAACAAGAGAACGCCACTTTGATCGATCCTGCACTACTTGTCGCCAGTCACCGGCCTGAAGTTCTCGCAGATCATTCTCGACGACGTCCTTCCAGCGATACCTAGGCCGGCCTACCGGGCGTCGGCCCATCGGTCGGCCCTGGTATGCTTTCTTCACGAGACGATGCTCGTCCAGTCTCTCGAGGTGACCAAGCCAGCGAAGACGATGCGCCTTGGTCTCGCCGATGATGTTAGGCGTGTCTACAATCTTCTCTATTTCGACATTTGTGCGTATCCTCCAGCCAACCTCCTGTAATTTTACTGGGCCCAGAATTTTGCGGAGTGCCTTTCTTTCCGCAACGAGTAGTTTTTGCTCTTCTTTTAAAGTTAGCGTCCAAGCCTCACAGCCGTACATCAGTATAGGTCGTAATACTGTCTTGTATATTCTCAATTTCGTACTTCTGCTGAGAAGCTTGGACGATAATATTTTATGTAGGACTGCACTGCAACGTAGGGTGTTATAGATGCGGAAATCTCGTCATCTCTCGTGTTTGTGTCAGTAATAGTGCAGCCCAAATACGCACATAGATTTGAAAAATCAAAAGTGCATGGTTCGAAACCCGCACAACAGGTAGCATGCTTAAAAATCGACCGGCGTGCGATTTTTGAGCATACTCGTATTAGCAGCACGTCTGTCCACACATGCTATTAAGAAGCACTTACTCAAAAGTAGCATGCTTTAAGCAGGAAATTAAGCATGAGTAACAGGACCTTAAGGCGACTGGTAGCCCTAACTAGCGACTCCAATCACACTCATCACACATCTTTTTTTAACAATTTCGGGGTAACAACCTCTCGGCGAACACTTACACTATTTATTAAATACTTATACTTAACTTTTGGGTCTGCCTTTGTACTCGAAATTTTAATTACCGCCAAAAGCGGCCACTTTTGGCGTGTATCAATTTTTCGCGTACGCGTTGCACCCAACATTTTTGCATGGTTATTTAATGAATAGTATAAGTGTTTGCCGAGAGGTTGTAACCCCGAAATTGTTTAAAATAGATCCGGTTTAGTAGCTTAAAATTATAATCGATTGGCGATTAATTTTTATTTTAATATCCAATTGAAATTCGCTAATATACCTAGTGAGATGTAGTATACTTTAGTTTCAGTAGTAGAACCAAGTCCGTAGGTTATTTCCGGCCGGGCCGTGTAGATTCGTGTCAGCGCGAGTTTATGGGGCCCGAATTGATTTAAATTGGCGCCGGCTGTAAAACTTGATGTTCGGCCCTTGAATACAAATGTAGTTTTAATTTTATAATGGGGCCACGAAAACAGCGGGCTATAGAATAGGCAGCAGCCCCCCTATGCAGGTCTCCCACATATATATATATTTTTACATTATAGCGGACAAACGAGCAGACGGCACACCTGATGGAAAGTGATCACCGCCGCCCATGGAAACATCTGCAACACCTGAGGTATCACATATGCGTTGCTGGCTCTTAAGAAAGGAGTACACCCTTTTCTTGAAGGTCACCAAGTCGTATCTGTTCGGAAACACCACGGATGACAGCTGGTTCCACAGTTTTACTGTGCGTGGTAGGAAATGACGTGAGAAACGCACTGTAGTCGATATAAATCCATCCAGGTGATGTGGATGGTATTTCGCGTTCTGACGTGATGTGCATCATACATGACAGTTGCATCGGGCTGGAGTTGAGGCGGAGGCGCGCCACGCCGAGGATTCTTCACAAAATACGAGTAAATGGCGTGCGCTCACATACTGGAGTCGCGGCACGGGTGAGGTGCAGGCGCGGCGGCGTTTAAGTGTGCCCGCGCCGTGACTCCGCTGCCATTTTATCATTTCAATACTTGCATATGGATATGAGAAACAAGTATAGTCGCCTCCGCTTCGAATCCACATAGATACCAATTTTAAAACGCGCCTCGGCTCCAATTCACCTGTTGTTTGAGGGTGACGCGCTTCATGCAATTTTTTCGTCTGTGGCGATGAACGAGCGATGGAAATAGAAAATCGAAAAAAGATGCCGAGATTCGTTAAACGAGTATGTACCTATATCCGATAGTTTTGTCACTGGGCTGACCGACGCTTTTTTATGTGATGGTAGACGAGCAGACGGATCACCTGATGGTTAGTCAGTGCCGCCGTCCATGGACACCTGCTACACTAGTTATGCCAAAATTTAATTCCCCTTTCCCCTGAATTGGGTCGCTCACTCACGCAGCCGTGGTATCACTCCGGCCGTTCCGGCCCATTGTACAACAGTTTGTGGAGCGCATGCGGAGCAGTGTGACAGTCAGCGATGAACTATTAATATGCATCTCTTTTGTTTACATGGAACGTTTCCACTGAACGCTTCTTGAGCGAGAAAATAGTCAATAATATGTCGCTTTCTCATGAGTTGTAAAGAAAGAAAACATTAATATTATAATATTGTAAGTACAATTGCCTTATTACAAAACAAAACAAAAGAGAGAGGCAACCATTTTGGTTACACGTCACGGAAAAGTGTCACTTTGATTTTTATTTTCTTTGCTTGTGTTTGTGATGTGTCAGCCAAAAAAAAATTATATTCTAATAAAATTACAACGTGATCTATGAAGTTCCGGAACAAACAAGACGTCACATAAGTTTCGCAGTCTTGCAATTGAAATAGGAAGCTTTTATATCAATTTAGTTTATTGTGCTTGCGCCCGCTAGTTTCCTGGCCATACTGGAGACTATTTTCTCGAGTCGCATTCTGTAAAATAGTGGGTAGGTAAAGTTGTTCCCGTGACGGACGACCGCCAATGCAATTCCGCCGGGACTCGCGGGAATTACAGAAATTGAGTTCCCACTTCCCCCAGACAATAAAACGGTTTAGCTGCTCGAACAACGGATGGTCGACTGATCGTGTAGGCTGATAACCTCATCATGTTAGCGTGTAATTCCTAGTTGCATCCAAAGCTGTCGCTTGGGAGCACGGGGTAGCAAGGTTATACTAGAGGTATGCTCTCTTCGCAGCTCTATCCGACTCCATTCTCACCACGTGGCCGAGCCAGCGTAGTCTCGCTGATTTCGTTTTGCCCATTATATTTGGATCAGCTACAAGCACTTCAAATTCGGCGTTTTTTCGTAGCCTCTATGTCCCGTCCTCGAGTTTGTTCGCGTTTGGGTTATAAATGGACAATAAAATTATATTTATTATTATTATTTAGGTACAGTTATTCGACTGACCGGATGGCGCAATTGGTAGTAACACTGCCTCTTACGCCAAAGGTCGTGGGTTCGATCCCCACCCTGGACAGACAATCGTGCTATGAACACTTGTGTTTGTTCGGTGTCTGGGTGTAATATAAGTATTTAAGTATATATTTGTGTTCCTCTGTTGCCTGATATCTGTAACACAAGTGCTTAAGCTACTTAGTACGGAATCAGGTCAACGTATGAGATGTTGTGAGAATTATTATTATTATTATTATAGTTTTTGTCTTAATTTTCTTAAGTTTTTGTTCTTTTATTCATTTTTTTCTTATTGCAATCCATTTGTAATTTGATATCAGTAAGGAAATTCGTCAACGTATGAGTTTTTTTTATGACATGGGTGGCAGACAAGCAGATCACCTGATAGTTAGCGATTTCCGCTGCCCATAGACACCCGCAACACCAGTGGAGTCACAAGTGCGCTGCCAACCTTTAAACTCCCCTTCCCCCCCTCAGATTGGGCCTCCGGTACCCTCACTCACGCAGCGAAACACAGCACAAAGCTGCTTCACGCCGGTCCTCTGTGAGGCCGATCACTCCGGCCGAGCCAGCCTATTCATGCCGAAGCGTGGTTCTCCCACGGTCGTAATCGAATCGAATAAGAATCGAGATCGAAATATTATAAAGTCGTAGATTTATATTTCAATGTGATACGCGATAGCAATCCTTTTACGTTTTACGTAAATCTGTGTAAACTTTTGAAATTCAATGCGAATCAAAAGGAAGATATTTATTTCGACAAATTGATTTCGTTCGTGAAATGTGTGTGACGCCAGTGGCAATTTATCGTTGTCACATTCAGTTCCTGTGCTTTAAAATAGCAAGCTTTGATATGTATAAAAAGCTGATTTCGCAAAAAATCTGTGACACTCATAGAGCACTTGTGACTCCACTGTCACGGGTGTCCATGCCGGCAGCATTTGCTTACCATCAGGTGATCCGTCTGCTCGTCTGCCACCTGTCACATAAAAAAAAAACACACCAATCAGAACTACACATCATACTTTGCAAATGTAATATCTTATTCTATTGGGCTATTAGGCAAATGAAACCAAAGTTTTTCTTGTTTTTTTAGTGTGTATTGTTGTTGTGTTTTTTATTTTTTATTTTATATTTTAAATTCAAAAAAGGCACCCGCGGAAGATCAGCGCTGAGGTGTCGGCCACAGCACATGCAGAGCGGGGACCTATTTTTTTTTGTACATTCTTTTGAACCATGCATGTAGTCAGAACACTGTAAATGTGCAAAAAAATAAACGATTTTTCTTTCTTTTTTCTTTCTTTCTAAAACACCTAAGTACAACCTGTGCGGATAAAGAATGGGATCAGAAATGGCGGCGCTTCTAATTACTTCTCGCTCGCACAATATTTGCATCTATACTCGCACTCGTGGGGTGCGAGTATAGACGCAAATAGTGTGCGAGCGCGAAGTGAATAGATGCGCCGCCATTTCTGATGCCATTCTTTATCCGCACAGGTTGTAAGTACTATAATATATTATTTTATAAGAATCTGTACTCCAATGTGGCATGCAATGAACGATTATGATTATGATATCCCCTTAACATTCACTGGTAGAAATATCTACAAACAAATTAAAAGTGGGAGAATCACGATTGTACGAATGTAGGTCCATACATAACACCTATGAATGTTAAAATAGATACATATGTGGGAGAGCCACGCTTAGGGCCGGCTCGACCGGAGTGATACCACTGCCTCACAGAAGACCAGCGTGAAGCAACGCCTGCACTGTGTTTCGCCGTGTGAGTGAGGTTATCGGAGGCCCAATGGGGGGGAAGGGGAAAAGGTTGGCAGCGCACTTGTGACTCCACTGGTGTTGCGGGTGTCCATGGGCGGCGGAATGGCTTACCATCAGGTGATCCGTCTGCTACCTCTCATGTATAAAAAACACACAGACTTTATTTTATTTCAATTTAATGTGTGACAATTTCAAATGTAATTTAGTAAAATATTTGTAATGTAATGTGATTAATATGAATTGTTGTAATTATGATTTCAGTTGGTCTTAATAAAATGATTATAATGAATATAATGTTTTTTTTTTTTATTATTTTAAACATCCAGAGGTGCATACTCGAGTTTGAACATAGGACATTTCATTTTATTCAATTCCTTATTTACCGCATACCATCCAGACAATGGCGGCGCGCACCAAGAGGTTTGGCTCCTCGTTCCTGCCCCGAGCCATCAAGACATGGAATGCCCTCCCAGCTCATGTGTTTCCTCCTTCATACAATCCGGGGTCTTTTAGGCGGGGCGTGACACGGCATCTCAGCAGGCCATCAGGGTGAGGATGGCAGACAAAATGGGTACTTTTGTGCCTGTCAACTTCATATTTGGATTTCACGGCGGCTTACCATAAGGCGGAGTGAGGTCATCCTGATTGGCCTTTCTATAAAAAAAAAACCACGCTTCGTCATTTTAGGGCTGATTCAACCGGAGTGATGCCACAACATCACAGAAAAACGGCGTGAAACAGCATAAAGTACTCTGTGGAAGCTGCGCTTGCGCTATGTTTCGACGAGTGACTGAGGGTAAAGGAAGCCCATCTGAGGGATGGGTAATTTAAGTTATTGGCAGCGTACCTTTCACTTCACTGGTGTTAGTGTTGGGCGACGGAAATTGATTATCAATTGATCCGTCTCCTAGTCTGCCTTTCACGACCTGTTTGGAACTGTGGTAGAGAACGCTGCCTTTGGTCCAAGGGTTCAATCCCCGCACAGTACAAACATTTGTGTGCCTGAACATGTCTGTTTGTATTGATCTGTATTTACAAAAGTATATAAAGCTAAATGACGACTGTATTATATGTACATATTTGTAATCCCACTATTGGTTCTGACATCCGTAACACAGGTGCTAGAGCTACCTATCTCGGAGTCAGATCAGTGTATGTGATGTTGTGAAATATTTATTTATTTAATTACATAAAGTATCAGCCTATAAACTGTCCCACTGCAGGGCAAAGGCCTCCATCATAGAAATCAAGTTATTGCTACTATGATGGGATTAGGTTTAACACCACGCTTGACAAATGCGGATTGGTGATCACAAACCCGAGCTATGTACGAAAAATTCGAAACATACTTTTCGCTCGACCCGGGAATCAAACCCAGGACCCCGAGATCACGGCCCGGTACTTAAACCACTAGACCAATAGGGCGTTATTTAATTACATAAAATCGACATAAAACCACCAGTGGCGCCTTCTCAGATTTGAATCTGTAACTTCTCCAATGTTCTCATCCAGCTATAAGGAGTGGGGGTGTGAGGGGAATATTGGCATCATTAATAACTTCCATTTCACCTCATACCGGCCATCTGTTTTTACCGCAGCTTAATGCCATAAACGCCCCGTATATTCCAATTAGTTGGTTATTAATGTAATCACGTCCAGAATCGGATTGAGCCGCCACGGTGCAGGTTAACCGATGTGATTGGGTCATAATTACCCACAACCTGCCGGGCGTTGGGTCATTATATGATATACTGATACATTGAGCGTCCCTCGTGGTTTTGTACGAATGAAATTATGAACTCACATTTTGTATTTTACGACACCTCGGTAAGAGTGAGGGTGGCCTATTCTACTCTGCCGGGACCACACGGCGGACCACACTCTTACCGAGGTGTCGTAAAAGGCGACTAAGGTAAAGCTGCTGGCATGATCATCAGCACCCAGAGAAGGAAAACTCTGCATTTATATCAAAACCCTCGCCAACCCGTCTGCCAAGCGTGGTGAGTATGGCAATTACCCCGCATGTGATTGAGGGAGGCCCGTGCCCCAGCAGTGGGGACTTAAATGGGCTGATGATGATGATGATGATTTTGTACTTATTGTTCCTTTTTAACCGACTACGCCAAAGCCATAAAGGAATGGTTTGATTTAGCAGTCTATGTATGTAAGTATGCTTTTTTTTATGAGAAAGGGAGCCAAACGAGCGAGCGAGTCACCTAATGGTAAGTGATCACCGCCGCCCATGGACATCAGCCACACCAGAAGGAGAGGAGATGAGTTGCCAGCCTTTTAGGAAGGCTCGTTTCCTGAAGATCCCAATGTCGTACCGGTTCGGAAACACCGCTGTGGGAAGTTGTATCCACAATGAGGAGGTGCATGGCAAAAAATGAAGTGTAAAGCGCACGGTGGTGGACCTCCACCCATCCAGATGGTACGAGTGGAATCCTAGTTTACGGCGTGTAGTACGGTGATGAAATTCAGCAGCGGGTATTAACTTAAACAACTCCTCGGAACACTCACCATGTTAAAGGCGTTAAAAGACACAGAGATGCGACTTCTCTCTCTATGGTTTTATGGTCCAAGATTCTGCCTAAACTACTCTACTGATTTAATGAATGAGGTATCATTAGGGTTGTAAGTCTTAACCGGAATGAATGAAACCCTTATAAAACCACTTTGTTGTCCGTTTGTGTGTCACGACCGTCGACCCTCTATTTAAGTTTTTTTATTATTTAACAAATGAGCAATCGGGTTCCCTAATGAAATGATAAATAATCAACGCTTCCCATTAACATCTACAAAGTGCGGAGGGAGTCAGCTCTAGCCACATATCTTTTTAAATTACTCCGTGGCAAGACGCACAACCCGCAGGTGTTGGAAAACCTGGGTTTCTGTGTACCAGACCGCTACATGGGAAGGAGACGGCGTCCGCCGCTGCTCGCGGTGCCCGCCGCCATGACCAACCTATTGGGCAAAGCCCCTATGACCCGGGCGATTCGAACTATTAATCAAGTACATACTAAACTTGATTTATTTACTTGTGCCAATGCATGCATGCATGCATGCATGAATTCATAAAAGTCGTCTTATTTACATTGTGTTATTTAGATTAGTTAAAAATGACGAAGTCGATTCGACTAAATTAGTACCTACGCAAAAATAAAGAATGTTAAAAATAATAATAAAATGTTATCAATTAATAATGTAATGTAATAAATTAATAATGTAATAATTTCATAATTTAATGTAAATGTATGTAGTAAGATTGACTGGTGTAGTAACGAACCAGGCTATTGAATTAGGTTAAAACCTGTAATGATAGTATTTAAGGTATGTTTTAAATAAATAAATAAAATCGAGTTTAGATAGCATGTTTTTAATTTTATAACCTAGAAAACTTGACCACAAAACACATTTTTTTTTATTACCCGGGAGAAATGCGTAACGCATACGCATACACCGGAGGGTGGACGGGTTATGTCGGACTCCCCCCGCTGCGGCGCTGCGGTGGGGGTCTACCGACTAAATCTCTTGAGCACCTTCACTTCGTCCTAAAGTAGGGACCGAGATGACGGTCACGAAGCCTTCACGATCCACGACACTCCCCGCACGGAGCCGCCTACACGGCGGGCAGGACAACAATATGCCTAGACCCATAGAATTGTAACAAAATTCTATGCCTGGGAACATGAGTATGATGAATTTTAAAAGCGATGACAGTAGGTAGTGGATAAATATTTTCATGAGCATCCCAAAGAGATGTCGTAATTAAGAGTCCGATTTTTTTTATGAGGCTGGCAATTTTTGTATATTTTTCTGGGCGTGTTAATTTTTGACAATATCATACGTACTCATTTTAGGGTCAGGTTGATTTGTGCGATGTTTTCTGGTATCTTATTTCACATAGAAGTAGTAACGTCCCGTTGGGATCAGTGGTAGTGAACGCTACCACATTTATGTGAATGAACATGTTTGTTTCTATTGGTCTGGGCGTTTTCTTTTATAAGTAGGTATGTATTTACAATGTCGTCGTGTGGTCCCCGGCAGAGTAGAATAGGCCACTCTCACTCTTACCAAGGTGTCGTAAAAGGCGACTAAGATAAAGCTGCTGGCATGATCATCAGCGCCCAGAGAAGGAAAACTCTGCATTTATATCAAAACCCTCGCCAACCCGTCTACCAAGCGTGGTGAGTATGGCAATTACCCCTCATGTGTTTGAGGGAGGCCCGTGCCCCAGCAGTGGGGACTTAAATGGGCTGATGATGATGATGATGATGTATTTACAAAAGAAAAGCATAAAATGTATATATTTGTAATTTCGCTGTTGGTTCTGATATCCGTGACACAGGTGCTTGAGCTACATATCTCGGAGTCAGAACAATGTATGTGATGTTGTGAAATATTTATTTATTTATGATCGAATAGTGTATTGGGCTACACAGATGAACTGCACAGTGGGCCCTAGCGACTGCAGCTAATTGTTTTACAATCGCATTCGTTCAAACCGGCACTGTGTGCATTCAACATTGTACCAGTTGCAAGTTGCATGTGCAATGTTTCAGTGGAGTTATAGTGAATGAAAAGTGTGTGTTACATTATGTGGCGTGAGTCATAATAAGAATATGTATATTTGGGTTTTTTGCCTGCCTCGTTGGTAGCAGGTAGTGCGTCACACTTTTTTGCCTGCCTCGTTGGTAGCAGGTAGTGCGTCACACTTTTTTGCCTGCCTCGTTGGTAGCAGGTAGTGCGTCACATTTTTTGCCTGCCTCGTTGGTAGCAGGTAGTGTGTCACACTTTTTTGCCTGCCTCGTTGGTAGCAGGTAGTGTGTCACACTTTTTTGCCTGCCTCGTTGGTAGCAGGTAGTGCGTCACACTTTTTTGCCTGCCTTGTTTGGTAGAAGGTAGTGCGTCATACACTTTTTTGCCTGCCTTTTTGGTAACGGTAGTTGCGTCATAATTTTTTGCCTGCCTCGTGGTAGCAGTATGCTGCACATATTTTTACCTGCCCGTTTGGTACAGTAGTGCTCACACTTTTTTGCCTGCCTCGTTTGGTAGAGGTAGTGTGTCACACTTTTTTGGCCTGGCCTCGTTGGTAGTCAGTTTTTTAGTGCGTCCCACTTTTTTTGCCTGCCTTGTTGGTAGAGAGTAGTGTCGTCACACTTTTTTGCTGCCATTGGTTGGTACAGGTAGTGCGTCATAACTTTTTTGCCGCCTCGTTGGTAGCAGGTAGTGGCTCCCACTTTTTTTACCTGCCTCGTTGGTATCAGGTATGCGTCACACTTTTTTGCCTGCCTCGTTTTGGTATCAGTTTAGTGCGTCACACTTTTTTGCCTGCCTCGTTGGTAGCAAGAGTGTGTCAACTTTTTTGCCTGCCTCGTTGGTTTGCATGTAGTGTGTCACATTTTTTGCCTCCTCTTGGTAGCAGTAGTGTGTCCACTTTTTTTGCCTGCCTCGTTGGTAGCAGGTAGTGCGTCACACTTTTTTGCCTGCCTCGTTGGTAACAGGTAGTGCGTCACACTTTTTTGCCTGCCTCGTTGGTATCATGTAGTGCGTCCACCTTTTTTGCCTGCCTCGTTGGTAACAGGTAGTGCGTCACACTTTGTTTTGCCCTGCCTCGTTGGTACAAGTAGTGCGCCAACAACTTTTTTGCCTTCCTCGTTGGTAAAGGTTAGTGTGTCACACTTTTTTGCCTGCCTCGTTGGTAAGCAGGTAGTGTGTCACACGTTTTTTCCTGCTCGTTGGTAGTCATGTAGTGGCGTCACAACTTTTTTGCCTGCCTTGTTGGTAAAAGGTTTTAGTGCGTTCAACACTTTTTTGCCTGCCTTGTTGGTAACAGGTATGCGTCACACTTTTTTGCCTGCCTTGTTGGTAGAAGGTAAGTGCGTCACACCTTTTTTGCCTGCCGTGTTGGTCGCAGGTAGTGTGTGTCACACTTTTTTTCCTTCCCTCGTTGGTAGCAGGTAAGTGCGTCACACTTTTTTTGCCTTCCTCGTTGGTAACAGGTAGTGCTTCACAACATTTTTTTGCCTGCCTCGTGGTAGCAGGTAGTGGTGTCACACCGTTTTTGCTGCCTCGTTGGTTGCAGGTATGTTGTGGCACACTTTTTTTTTTTTGCCTGCCTCGTTGGTAACAGGTATGGCGTCACAACTTTTTTGCCTGACCCGTTGTAACAGGTAGTGCTTCACCCTTTTTTTGCCTGCTCGTTGGTAGCAAGTAGTGTGTCACACTTTTTTGCCTGCCTCGTTGGTTTGAGGTATGTGTCCCACTTTTTGCCTGCCTCGTTGGTAGCAGGTAGTGTGTCACACTTTTTTGCCTGCCTCGTTGGTAGCAGGTAGTGTCGTCCACACTTTTTTTGCCTTCCTCGTTGGTAACAGGTAGTGCGTCACACTTTTTTTTGCCTCCTCGTGGTAGCAGTATTGCTCACACTTTTTTGCCTGCCTCGTTGTACAGGTAGTGCGTCACACTTTTTTGCCTGCCTCGTTGGTAACAGGTAGTGCGTCACACTTTTTTGCCTGCCTCGTTGGTAGCAGGTAGTGTGTCACACTTTTTTGCCTGCCTCGTTGGTAGCAGGTAGTTTGTCCACACTTTTTTTGCACTGGCCTCGTTGGTAGCATGTAGTGCGTCACACTTTTTTGTCCTGCCTTGTTGGTAGAAGGTAGTGCGTCACACTTTTTTCCGCCTTGTTGTAACAGTGTGTGCGTCACACTTTTTTGCCTGCCTTGTTGGTAAGAAAGGTAGTGCGTCCACACTTTTTTGCCTGCCTGTTGGTCGCAGGTATGTGGTCACACTTTTTTTGCCTGCCTCGTTGGTAGCAGGTAGTGCGTCACACTTTTTTGCCTGCCTCGTTGGTAACAGGTAGTGCGTCACACTTTTTTGCCTGCCTCGTTGGTAGCAGGTAGTGCGTCACACTTTTTGCCTGCCTCTTTGTTGCATAGTTTGGTTGCCAGGTAGTGTGTCATACACTTTTCGCATGCCTCGTTTGGTAGCTGTTAGTGCGTCACACTTTAAACCCAGATCGAACCAAGGATCCCAAGCGCAGCCGTCGGCGCTTGGGGTCCTGGGTTCAATCTCCGGGTCGGGCCAAAATTTGCACCTGAGTTTCTCTGTTACGAAATTCTATAGTGACAGCCCGAAATCTGGAAGTTCACGGTCTTGTACCCCCGTGCTCGGAAAGCACGTTAAGCCGTTGGACCTGCGCTCGATGCCTCTCCGGTTGTATCACACTGGTGTCCCGTCGGAATAGAGAGCGCACTTGTCTTTGCGCACACACTTGAGCTCACTCAGGATATATTATAGTGACTGATCGTTGAGATTGGCCGCCTTAGCCAAAATTGGTTGGAGTATATTATTATATTTGGCTTTGGAATACTGCTTTTACCTTGATGATTCTGGTGCGAAATAACCCGTTGTGAATTATTTAGTACGTACGTAATTATTTCATAGGTGTACACCAAAATACGTCATTTTAGGGACTAATGACTTTATGGCAAACTAAAAGTCTACCATAAAGTTATAAGTCCTAAAGTCCCTAAAGTTAGTTCCACTTAATACCAATAGATGGCGCTAAGCATCGATTACATCGCGGACGCATTTCGTGTTTTGGGATTGCCTTTAAGGTTTCCGATGTCTGTAAGATTTACTTTTACTACTTTTTCGTTTCTATATTTAACTAGATGTTATTATTGTTTCAATTAAATTAAGATAGCTCTAAATACCTGTAATACAAGATTTTCTTAGTACAGGTAAATAATTAGTCTGTATTTATATAACTATGAGTGACCATCTGTAAAATTACCTCTATTATGATTAATAAAGTTTTATTTATTTATTATTATTTATTAGAGGCCGTGTGGTGCCCGGCAGAGTAGAATAGGCCACCTCCACTCTTACCGAGATGTCGTAAAAGGCGACTAAGGTAAAGCTGCTGGCATGATCATCAGCACCCAGAGAAGGAAAACTCTGCATTTATATCAAAACCCTCGCCAACCCGTCTGCCAAGCGTGGTGAGTATGGCAATTACCCCTCATGTGATTGAGGGTGGCCCGTGCCCCAGCAGTGGGGACTTAAATGGGCTGACGATGATGATGATGATTATTATTTATTACTTCGTTATAAATAGTTTAGATCTGCCAGGCTCCATGCAAAAAAGTCTTTTCAGCTCAATTTCGATGCCTGGCTGGGTACATATTATGTGGCATAAGTCTACTTTTAAAAGATAAACGCGTCATATTTTAGTCTTTCATTCACACACAGTGGCGATACTTAGGTTGATATAGTGTGAGGGCGGGCCCTCAAATTGACCTGACCACTCGATTTATTGACCTATCTCGTGCGCCTCCCATTTTTGAGGTCCGTACATCCAAAAGAAAAACGAAAAAGCCATATCATCACTTTCTTGTTTAATTTTCTGTCGGGGAAGAAACTTTGGTGATTCTTTTGCGACCGTGGGAAAGCCACGTTTCGCATAAATGTAAGGATTTGAACGCTGTACAAGAATTAATAACCCAATATAATTCCAAAACTCAAGTCTCTATGTCCTCTGTCAGTCAGTCTAGTCATTACCTAATAACTATAATTAATCAAGACGGGATTTAACACGATATTTATTATGTGATACAACATTGTGTACTCACATATTTTACTCGACGTTTCGGCTACGTTACAGCAGCCGTGGTCACGAGCGGACTGGCGGAGCACGGCGTCGCGTCGTCTGCTGGGGCCGGGCTGTGAATCTTCGGACAACCTCACATTTACCGATATTAATTCGCCACTAAATGAACTGTCAGTGAAGCTACTCCGACACACTACACTAACAGTATCGGTGTTTGTTTGCAGGTCATTTAGTGGCGAATTAATATCGGAAAATGTGAGGGTGTCCGAAGATTCACAGCCCGGCCCCAGCAGACGACGCCGTGCTCCGCCAGTCCGCTCGTGACCACGGCTGCTGTAACGTAGCCGAAAAGTCGAGTACTCACATATTTGTACACAATGTTGTATCACATTATAAATATCGTGTTATATCCCGTCTTGATTAATTATAGTTATAATGCAACGCGAAAATTTAAAAAACTAATTACCTAATAATGTGTTTATGCGGCCAGTCTGTCTGTGTGTAAAAAGTCTGTAACACAAGGAATCACAGAAAACTGAGTGAGTGAGGGTTGTTTGAACTGTCTATATGTGCACATTTGGTGTTTCTTTCTGCACATTTGGTGTTTTTTTGTGACAGTGGGAGAGCCACGCTCCGGCATGAATGGGCCGGTTCGATCGAAGTAAAAACACGGCGTCGGAAAACTGAGTGAGAAACCTAGACAGAGTAACGACCTACGAAAGGCCACTGTGAGAGACTGGATGGATGCGTCAAACGAAAGAGGGGGAGGGGGGAGGCCTAAGTCCAGCTGTGAACCGAGACATATTGTGAAAATTAGTACAAATTTATTATTAGTAAGTAAGTATATTTTTTACGGATCCCTCGTTTCTATCAATTCATACTTGGCCGGTCTTGTTCTAGTACATCTGACAAAAAGCCGGAGGGAATACGGCAACAATATTATTTACGGTCCTCTTAAAAAGATTTTAGTCCTACTTTTTTATAGGTATTATGATGTCCTCCAAACCGATATTCGGTCATGGCGGCCAATCTCAGCGATCAGCCATCGACGCAGGACATATTATAGTGCACAAGTATTTGCGCAGACACAAGTGCACTCTCTATTCCCGTACCGTCTTATTTCGATGGGACACTAGTGTGACACGACCGAAGAGGGATTAACGTGCTTTCCGAGGCACGGGGGTACAAGACCGCCAACTTCCAGACTCCGGGCTAACACTGAGAATTTCTTAACAGAAAAACTCAGGTACAAATTTTGGCCCGACCCGGGGATCGATACCGGGAACCCAGGCCAACCGTCGTTTTAAAGTGCGACCCACTAACCATTGACGCCACCGAAGCAGTCATATAGGCATATAGGTATTAGGAAGGCAGCAGCGCTCAATTTACGTGTCGCAAATGTGGACTCCCTCACTCTTACCGAGGTGTCGTAAAAGGCGACTAAGGTAAAGCTGCTGGCATGATCATCAGCACCCAGAGAAGGAAAACTCTGCATTTATATCAAAACCCTCGCCAACCCGTCTGCCAAGCGTGGTGAGTATGGCAATTACCCCTCATGTGATTGAGGGAGGCCCGTGCCCCAGCGGTGGGGACTTAAATGGGCTGATGATGATGATGTTGAAATGTGGACTGAAAATTCACTCCTGCATAGACTATACAGCCACGACGCTGTAATGTCACCACACCGCGCGATTATGCTTTTTGCGTCTATACTCGCACCCCACGAGTGCGAGTATAGACGCAAATATGTGTGCGAGCGAGAAGTGAATAGATGCGCCGCCATTTCTGATCCCATTCTTTAACCGCACGGGTTGTACTTTGTGTTGGTATCGTTAATCAATCAAGCCACATCCACTGTTGAAGGCCTCTCCCAAGGGCGCCGGAGATCTAGACCATGCTTCAGCATGAATGGGCTCGACCGGAGCGTTGGTTTCTCAGTGGATAAAAATTTCTACCTACCAGTATGATAGAGTTATAATTTTTTTCCGGCTAACGGGAGTCCGTTGTTACTATACCGTGAAGACAAACAACACAGATCATAATTTTTATGTACCTACTAGCGTACAAGTATGTACAAGCCGCGTCCGAGACGGGACTCTGCAATACCTACCTACTGTCTGCGTGGCTGTAACCAAATGGTATGTTTTTGTTATTCCCCTTTGAAATTCCATAGGTGCATGCCCGGCTTCGAACCACAACCTTCCGCATGGGAGGCGCGTTCTTATTCACTGAGCTATCATCTCTAAGGCTAATCTAAGAAAAAATCATTGATGGTATTGATGTTGCCAATAAACACCATCAGTTGGCCTTACCATAACCATCTTAAGCCATCATCGCTCCAATGGATCTACGATAAAAAAAAGTATGAAGAAAAATGCAAACTTTCTATTCACCAAAATCAATAACTCATGAACACAGCCAAAACCGAAGTCACTTTGTTTTCCTTTCACTTTCCGTAAACCAAGTCCGTATAATAAATTATCCCTCGTCCCGAATAAATGTAGGCAACTATTTCTTGGACAATTTCACACATGACATAAGTGTTCTATTATATTCCACAAAAAGCAATTCAATATCATAGACTGGAAAAAGGAAATTGAAGGTTCCAATGTACAGTCGAGGTTCGGGTGGTAGCGGGAGACTATGGAAGGTATTATATTTGAAATATTCTGGTCCCCCCGCTTTGTCCCCATGGGGCGACAGAAAGGACAAAATTAAAAAATATGATGTAAAAACAGTTGTAACAGCTTATGCAATGAATGATTCTGATTCTGAAAAAAGTTTGAGCTGACTCCTTAATTGTGACAGGGGGACAGTTCAAACTTTTTTAATTCCTGTCTGTACTGTATGTAAGAATATATAAGTATCTACTTACATTATTCTTAAAAGTAATGCAACCTTTTATTAAATACTACCGGTCGCCCGCAGCTTTGCTCGCGTGGAATTTGGCTTTCCACACATTTGTTCACATTTCTATTGGACATTATCAATGGAAATTGAAATAATACACCGCTGGATATTATTTATTTGTTTTTTAAAGTGGAAGTAGGTGCTTTTGCGATACTTCAAATATTTTTATTTATAAAAGCCTACATTATTCACGCGAAATCACCTACTTCCACTTGATTTCTGTGTCACTGGTCCTTTTATGACAAAATTTATACCTATACGTATTTTTGATTCTATGGCGGACAAACAGGAATTAAAATGTCTTATCTGTCCCCCTTATACCGACAGGGGATTCAGGATATGAATAAAGTTCAAACTGTCCTTCGCTTACAGAGGGACGGATCAAACTTTTTTGTCCTATCCGTCACCCGATGGACTTTATTCACGTTAGTTATTATGAGGTTTTCGGGATGTAAACGATAAAAAAAGATCGGTGCATATGGCAAACCAATATGATATACCTACTGGACCATGGTTCTTGAGCCAATAGCACCGGCTCGGCGGAATATCGTCTTTTGTCCTTGGAATCATTTCAAATTCCTCTAGTACCTACACAAATCTCATGAGCTCCCTCCGCTGTTGGTAAGACCGCGTCCCCCGGCATTTGTTTGTAGCAGAGTAGACTCGGAAATGAAAAGGGAAAACTCGGTATAGAGGGTCGAAAGGCAGCATTTAACGAATCTACATGAGATTGAAATACTTCGGCTCGCCCGGAACGCCGATGCGTGAGCAAAGTAAAAAACTATGGCGAGAAGATTCGGTTTTATTTGTTTGGGGGTTATAGGTGCCGCTCCTAAGATGGGAGGAAGGAAATCAAAGGTATAATAAATACTAATGAGTTGGAGTAACAGTTGGTCTGGTTCCCCTGTGTAATGGTTGCGGTAATTACCAGGCTTCCTTAACCTTGGATGATGTAAAGTATATAGGCTGATATACTGTACCACTGCAGGGAAAAGGCCTCCATCATAGAAATCAAGTCATAGCTACTATGATGGGTTTAGGCTTAATCACCACGCTTGCCAAATGCGGATTGGTAATCACAAACCCGAGCTATGTTCGAAAAATTCGAAACATACTTTTTGCTCGACCCGGGAATCGAACCCATGACCCCGAGATCACGGCCCGGGTACTTAAACCACTAGACCAACAGGGCGTTCAGGGGCAGGTATATTTGAAATAATTGGATTTGGATGGAACCTTGGATGATGGACCGAGTGTATATCGGGCTCCGAAGCGACAGCTTTGAGAGCAACTGGGAACTACCCATCATATTATTATAGTGCACAAGTGAATGCGCAGACACAAGTGCACTTTCCATTCTTACCCTATTTTTTATGATTTTTCAACGGGTCTTGACCGAAGAGGGATAAGGCGTCGGACCAATGGCTTAACGTGCTTTTCGAAGCACGGGGACATGATCGCGAATTTCAAGACTCCGAGCACAAATTTTAGCCCGAACCAGACGTTGAACCCGGGGCCTCAAGCACAGCAATGCCACTGTGCCACGGGGGCAGTCCACAGTGAGACTATTACGAGTATAACTAAAGCTTCTATAAGTATAGCTTCTGGCGATATTAGGCAGGCCAGGAGCCCAATTCTCGTGCTTGTGACATTTATTTTCATACGACATATATAACTAAAACATAGTTTTTTTGTATGGTTTTCGGGTGATATCCGCCATGTTTTCAAAATATCACGAACCCGAGAATTGGGCTCCAGGAGCCCAATTCTCGTGCTCGTGACATTTATTTTCATACGACATATATCACTAAAACATAGTTTTTTGTATGGTTTTCAGGTGATACCCGCCATGTTTTCAAAATGTCACCAGCCCGAGAATTGGGCTCCTGGAATAATTTCACGTAGAATTTGTACGTCACTACCTAGAAGTAAATTACTATGATGAATTATATTATTCATTATTAAAATATTCGCCTTATAGAAATTAATGACTATTAATCCACAGAATAGTAATAAAATGGTGAAAAATATTTTATCATATTACTGGGCCAAGTAAGTCTTTCCTCGCTACAGCAACTCTATCTAAGGTTATCAAATTAAATGTTCCTATTGTAGGGAGAAATAACCAATTTTTCGGATTTTCGGACTTTTGTTGAAAAACAACAAAATAAAATATTTGTATTATAAGTACGCTTTGCATGATTACGGCACAATTTCGGCCCCATATAAAATACTGCTCCCATCTCTGGGCTGGTGCACCTCAGTACCAACTTCTTCCGTTTGACCGCATACAACGCAGGGCTGCTCGAACTGTCGGTGACTTGACTCTCTCTAGTCCACTTGATCCTCTAGCACTGCGGCGGGATATAGCTTCCCTCAGCATTCTATACCGCATCTATCATGGGGAGTGCTCTGAGGAACTGTTCGACCTACTCCCTGCAGCTGAATTCTTACATCGAACCACTCGCAAGCGACTGTCATTCCACCCCCACCACCTCAGTTCTGTGTAACGGTTTGATTGCAGGAGTATTTCCCGACGGCTACGACTTAGGGACCTTCAGGAGAAGAGCGTACTCGCGTTTTTTTGACTCGCTTGGAGTGAACGTATATTATTTGAAATGACTAGGGAAGACAAACTATAAATCGGGAGGATTCCACCAGTTCCCAACCATGTGGCACCTCGAGGTCCATCCCCCTCATTGTCTAGATGATTTGCAATCCACAACTGTGCGTTTCTCAAGAAACTTTTTGCCTGACACAAAAAACCTGTTGAGTGAACTGTCGCCAGTTGCAATTCCAAATCGATACGTCTTTTAAACCTTCAAGAATGAAGTATACTCCTTTTGAAAGGCCGGCAGCGTACTTAACTCCATTGATGAAGGAAAAAAGAAAGAAAATACATTTAAATAATTAAATGTATTTTTCAGGACATCAGAACACAAACAAAAATTACACACTCACTAATAACAAACACAAAGAGAAGAATAATAACACCAAATAATAAATAAAAATAAACAATTGCCAAATAAACGTTTTTTTATTCTATTCTATTCTATTCAATAATAATATACCATAAAAAAGGCGTAAACAGTGTCATTGTCCATGACTTGCTTGCTGTTCCATCTTAGACTTCATAAAATTGGAAATGAATTTGTAGTATTGAGCATTAGAATGTTTATTTAGTTACCTCAAAACATTATTTATTGATATCCCGGTACATAAGTTTAAGTTGCACGTAAAAACTGCCTAATGCAGAAAGGTTACTATAAAGTAGATGATTATTTAAATGTTAAGGATTCCTGGACATGTTGATCTCTTCGCCTGTCCTCTAATGTATACATAGTTTCATTTCATAATTTTACTTAGACGATTCATCTAAACGATATTGATTATAAGCATTGTATGTCATACTGTCACTGTAATCTTAATTTGTATAAGAATAAAAATTGTAATTACCACATTATATGAAAAGAGTAACTACTGAGTTTCTTGCTGATTCTTCTCGGTCGAAATTGACATTCCGAATCAGTGGTAGATTATAATATTTGACATTCAAAAATGTTCTGTATGGACTGAAATTGGATAAAGAGGTTTTGATTGAACCAGGCAGTGCCAGCGTTTGCATTTGTGTAGTGTTGAGGCATCCAGCATAAATGGGTCTCACTCAGGTCAGGACTTATCAGCGGTGGTGATGGATGTGCATCGGCCCTCACAAGGTGATTCGTATGTTCGTCTGCCCCTTATTTTTTTCACCATAAGCTTAATTTAGTTTATTATTTTTCTATAAACTTTAGTCTACAAACCCTATCGTCTAGGTTGTTAGTGCTAATTGGAATTGTGCCTGGGTTTAAGGCAAGGTTTAGTAAGATAATAATAGTTTGATTTAAGGTCATTTTTCAACCTCTCGCATAGCGTATTCATGAACCAGGTCATGACAATCGATCAAAGGTAAGCAGGCGTGTAACAACCACCGGATCACTCTTCCTTATAACGAATAAAGAGGAAAAGATTCATTATTTTTGGAATCATATTACGGAAAAGAAAAGGTTGGCAGTGCACTTGTGCTTCCACTGTGACTCCACTGGTGTTGCGGGTGTCAATGGGCGGCGGCAATCGCATACTGATCGTCTGTCACCTATTTCATAGAAAAAATCAATCCTAATAAAGGAACTTGTGGACGGCGTTGGCGCACGCAGTAGCAACCGCTACTTTTACTGGTATCCTCGGAAAACCAGCGTTGAGGCTGTGGTTGAGGTGTCCGCCAGGCACCTTGACTATTATGCTCAGAGGAGACTTGTTTGGTGTTACCTACTCTTAATATTGTCAATATTTCACTTGTTTGTACCATTTTTGGTACTTGATTGTACCGTCGTCCTGTAGTTAAACCCCGACGCAAAAACGACGGGTTGTTATAAGTTTGAGGTGTCTGTGTGTCTGTCTATGGCATCGTAGCTCCCGAACAAGTGAACCGATTTTGATTTTGTTTTTTTTTGTTCGTAAGATGAATAAGGGGGAGTGTTCTTAGCTATGTTGGATAAAAATCCAAGATGGCCGTCACAAAGATATGGATTGTATGTTTTAACACAACTCCCACACTATGGGTATCATATAAAGGGGCTTGAGTAGCAGAATATATTTATAGTGACCAATTTCAAATCCAAGATGGCCGCCGTCGCGACGGGGGTTTTTTAAATTTTAAATTTTGTAACACTGAAATTTTTTTCTCTTATTCGTATTCTTACTTTTGAAGTTTTTTTATGTATTGGCAGACGAGCAGACAAAAAGTAAAGGTTTCTTTATGAGATAGGCAGCGCCCATGGACATCAGCACATCAGAAGGAGTACCGATGCGTTGCCGGCCTTTTAGGAAGGAACTATTTTTTTATGAAAAACATTTTTCTTATACAAGAGCTGGCAAATGAGCAAGCGAGTCACTTGATGGTAAGTGAACACCGTCGCTCATGACATGAACATTTGCACAATTAGAGAGGGCGATGCGTTTTTTTTATTTAGATTATGGCTCTACCCGAAGATATCTTGCCATTGTCAAGTAACTTATTGAGAATAAGTGGGTAGTCAACAGTCGATGTCAAAGACACAGTTACTCAATAAAACGCTAGTGTTTTACGTTTTATCGACCTACGGATTCTGCCGATACCACTCTAGACACAATCGCGGGTTTTGAGACTATTAGGTCCAAGTAAGTTGTCCGTGACAACTCACTCGACACACAATAGCAGCGTTATAAACGAGAAAATTCCAAGATTCTTATTATCAGGATACGTCACTTCAATGCACAAATAAACACCAAATTCGTTCACTAAAAACCACTAGATATTTAGCTTTATCTAGAGATCTAGCCAAGATGAAGGTGAGAAATTAGCAAAGATAATTTGATAAGGTACGTACATCCGATCACCAATTCGCATTAGGCAAGCGTGGTGATTGAGCCTAATCCATCATAGTAGCGGTAACTTGATTTCTATGGTGGAGACTTGTGCCCTGCAGTTCATCTGACAAAGTTCCCGGTAGGCCACTTTTTGACCTTCATCGTCAGCCCATTTAAGTCCCCACTGCTGGGGCACGGGCCTCCCGCAATCACATGAGGGGTAATTGCCATACTCACCACGCTTGGCAGACGGGTTGGCGAGGGTTTTGATATAAATGAGAGTTTTCCTTCTCTGGGTGCTGATGATCATGCCAGCAACTTTACCTTAGTCGCCTTTACGACACCTCGGTAAGAGTGAGGGTGGCCTATTCTACTTTGCCGAGCACCACACGGCCACCTTTTTGACCTTATTTCATCGCATTAAGGTCGAAAAGTGGCTTACAGGGAACTTTGTCAGATGTACATAAATGTAGGCTCATACTTTAGTTTTTTAGTTAAGCCTATATCCGGATTTTCCCATTGTTTTAAATACCATATTATTCATTCCTACAATAAAACGCTTTGTATAGCCCGCATAATATGCATTGAACCGTATGTAATGTTTAAAAGAATCTTATCAGATTACCACTTTTAACAAAGATATATTGTTGTGAAAATTTATACGATAAAATGATTAATTTTTCTTTTTTACATCACGAACCGTGGGAGAGCCACGCTTCGCTATTAATGGGCCGGCTCGACCGGTGGACAACGGCCTCACAGAAAACCGGCATGAAGCAGCACTGTTCTGTATTTCGCTGCGTGTGTGAGGGTACCGGAGGCCCAAACCGGGGAAAAGGGGGGTTCAAAGGTTGACATCGTACTTGTGACTCCACTGGTGTTGCGGGTGTCCATGGATGACAGCAATCGCTTACCATCATGTGATCCATTTGCTCGTCTGCTACCTAAAAAAAAACTGAAGCACGGTTGCACGTTTCAGAAACTATCCGCAGGTTTGCTCACGATATTTTCCCTTACTGTTAGCTAATGGTAGAAATACGCACATAGATATGAATAATACAGAAGTGCATACTCGGATTAAGGAGCGTGCCTTCTATAATCCGAGTACTTACTTACTACCTATGTACTTCTGTATTTTTCGCTCTCGGTTAATATTTTGGCCACTCAGACGCGTGCCAAACATATGTGATATTGCACACAATGTTAGTAGTCGTTGTTTCAGTGCTGACCAAGTCTTTGACCTGGAAGTTTGTCCGCGCGAAAAAGTTTATTTCATTTGTGTTTTAAGCGTTTGTTTTCGACAGAAAATGACTTCTTGCCATGTGAAATGGTGTGAAAAAAAATCCAGGACATCTAGCTTGAAGAAAAGATGTAATAACTTTTCATCGGTAAGTAAAAATTCATTTGGAATTATTTTTCGCAGAGGTCAAGTTAAAATGAACGTGTCATGTTGATTGTCCAAGCGCGTTGATGTCTTTTGAAAAGGTCTCTTTCTCTCATATGTTTATTTCATATGTTCGTCTCTCTCTGTCATAGAACCAAAATGTGACCAGAATTACGAGTGATGCACAACTAACTTTCTAGAAAATAATAATAGGTATATCGATATTTGTCCTATCATAAACTGCATGTAGATTTTTTTTTGTCAACAAGGAATACGGAATTAATAATTAAATTTGCAATTCTTTCAACGAATAATTAAATATTTATTCTTTATTTTATTAGGCTTAGCCGCATTTATTAACTGTATAAAATTGATTTATATTGATTATTCAATAATTGACAAGACTGCTAACCACCTACATTTTTATTAGTTTATATAAGATTACTGTACCTTACCAGAAAGTCAAATCCAAAGGCTGCAGAGAGGAGGGTGTACACTAAACTTGTACATTTTGAAAACCAATAAATTTTATTGTATCTTGTGTAAATATTTTAATAAATATATTTTTAATTCATTAGTGCTTTTATTCCTACTCTATTATTTGCTCGACTTGCTCCATGGGCGGCTGCAATCGCTTACCATCAGGTGAGCCGTCTGCTCGTCCTGCCGCATATACATAAAAAAAAGTTGTTATCTAATTGTATATTTATATTATTTACTTGAGTTTTTAGTATGTTTCTCTCACACCATCAACAAACTTAAAGCTTATCTTAATGGATTGAGTGGCAAAAAACGTCTTTCCGGTATTAAGTACAACACTTACAGGTTACACTTTTGCTGCAATAAGAATAAATTAATTTAATTAAACTTTATTAATAAACTATAAAATCAACGTTTCGTAAACTTAATGAAACTTGATAAATTTAATTCACTCACTATTACAGCATATTTTGTATGTAGAGGACGATTAGATTAATTTAAAACAGCATAAATTGAAAGGTCTAGTTTAAGTTTCTTGTTAAATCATTTTGATAATCAATAAATTATATAGTAGGATTATACGACATTGAAATCAAAAGTTTATTTTACCTCGTCACCTCCACTACTGGACCGACTGGTCGGTGAAGTAAGCCAATAACGTAAGCGAGTGTTACGTCTGCCCGCTCACCCCTTGTCCTACCGCCTAATTTGACACGTTGAAATTAGAAGAAAATCGGTACTCATACGGCATCTATTGGGGGATGATCCTGTGGTTTTACTCTCACACATCAATATCCCAGACTATATTCATTGTCTCATTTGACTACTATCTACCACCTACTCGGCATTTCTCCTACTATAACTGTCTCAAAATGAACAGAGGTAAACAGACAGATATATAAATGAAAATTAATTCGTGTTGTCTATACGCCGTGTCGCTACGCCCGTTTGCCGGCTCGCCGAGCGGCGCTTTGGCCAAATTCCGGTTTCAAGTTATAAGTGATTGAATGAAAGAAAAAAATTAACTCGTCGTAAACTGAGGCCTCATCCTACTTCGCACAGGAAGGGCTATTTACTACCGTGCGCCTTAACCAGCATTTCTTGCCATGTCACCTTCTTATTGTGAAAATGGAATCATGTTCCCAAAGCTTTATGAATGAAAATATTTATTTCGACCAACATACGGATCATATACAATAAAATAAGGAATACATATATAGATTTAACAGAATTACACATAGTTTATTAGTTTGTTTTCTTTTAGTTTAGTTATTTTATTTCCCAATCAATACGTCATTGGTGGATATTTAGAGAATGAGCATACTCCTAACAGGCTGACAATTTACACACCTTCACGTATAGTGAATGTCCAGGAGCGGTGGGTTGATTGCTATCTATAAGGTGTGGCTTATCGGGGTGGCTGTTCAAAAGTAGACGTGTAATAGCTATTGCGTATGAAATATTTCCCGCTACCGCTTGTGACATGGCCCAGTGCCAAAGCTATTGGAGCGCACATATAATGGGTTGGCTGTACAGAAGCGGACGTGCAATGACTGATACTATTGCTAATGAAATGTTCCCCACTGCCGCTTGTAGCTTGACCTACTGCCAAACTATTGAAATGCATAGTTATCAAGCTGTCTATTGGTAAGCAAAAACTGACGTGAAATCGCTGTTATTATTTCAGATGAGATCTTAGTTTAGTTTATCCGCTAGAAGCCATTTTTCATAGATCAACTATGGGATGTCCTTGTACTGCTCTCATAGGACCTTATTTTACTATAGGATAGGGGAATTCACGAAAGATTCTTCGCATCATTGCTACTATGTCTCGTGTAGAACCATTATTCAGCCGGTTTCGGGTAAGTGTTTTCTAGATTACACATTCTACACTACTAAGTACATCATATCATAAACAATGCATCACCTGCAAGCAAGTGATAACAGACGGCCATGGGCGTACTACACCCGAGGCACCACAGATGCTTTGCAATGTTAGGGACATTTAAAATAAAAAATAAAATAAAATAAAAAATAAAAGAACGATAATAAAACGCTGTTGATGTTGATAGTGAGCTTCCCGCTACTGCTTGTAAATTGGCTGTAAAGCTATTTCAGCGCATAGTTATCGGACTAGATGTTAAAAAACGGATGCGTCATGGCCAATACTTCATTTTACTGCAGATCACAATAGTATGACTCTCCAATATCTCACCACCTTTCTTTGCTGTCTTTCTTCTAGAATCGCACTGTTGCAGCTTGAGCCTTGATGTCGTCGCACCATCTGTTTATCGCCTTCGTTGTACATGTCCTGTAATACCTAGTTTTAAGTTTTCACACTATTTTGAGTCTAAATATAAAAGAATAATCATTCATTCAATTAATCTGGTTGTTGGTCCGCCAACACTCCTCTTTCCGTCTAAGCTTATTTCTGTCTTAGCGTATTAGCTGATGGAATCCCGCTGCCGCTTATGACTTGGCCTAGTGCAAAGCTACTGTTATTGGGTTAGCTGGCTTTTTAAAAATGGACGTGCAATGGTTAATGTGATATAATAGGCATACTATTTAATTGACTCTCTATGCCTTACCCATTTTCAATTTGCTATACTTCTCCGTTTTGCCTCTCTCTGTAAATTCATATGATTATGATTATCCCAAGGTTGTTTGAAAGAGATTCACAATAGCATTAAGTTATGTAGCCTTTTGTGCAGTAAAAAGTCTCTATTTATCTCATCATCATCATCATTTCAGCAAATAGACGTCC
Organism: Marasmia exigua; assembly: GCA_019059595.1. Lineage (NCBI taxonomy): Eukaryota > Metazoa > Arthropoda > Insecta > Lepidoptera > Crambidae > Marasmia > Marasmia exigua. The sequence continues at coordinate 17,526,754 of CM032482.1, forward strand.
ACTGCTGGACATAGGCCTCCCCCAATGATGATCGGTCCTGCGCCGCCCGCATCCAATGGATTCCATTTATCTATTTTAAACATAATATTAATTATGCTTAATTTACTGATGAAATATTTCCCGCTGTCGCTTGTGACTCAGTCCAGTGCAAAGTCACTGGAGCGCATAGTTATCGGGCTGGCTCATCGATCATTTAGCATCCCCTGTGGATCCGCATGTTCGGGAAATCAATGCTAATTGTTTTTGTACGGCTCTCTTTAAATTGTATTAACTCACGATGGTAATGTTTACGTTGAATTGTATTGTTTTTCACAAAATTCTATATGAATTAAAAAGGTTAAATTACGGAGAAATGTTTTTATTGTGTGTTCATACAGGGTGGATCTGTGGACATTCACAGATACACCCTGTATATGAATAATTAGAAAATCTGGTCAAATAACAGATTTTGACCGTGGGAGAGCCACGCTTTGGCATGAATGGGCCGGCTCGACCGGAGTGAGTGAGGACGGCCTCACAGAAAACCAGCGTGAAGCATCACTGTGCTGTGTTTCGCTGCGTGAGTGAGGGTACCGGAGGCCCAATCCGGGGGAAGGGGGGGTTAAAAGGTTTGTACATCGTACGTGTGACTCCACTGGTGTTCGGGTGTCCATGGATACAGCAATCGCTTTAACCATCATGTATCCATTTTGCTCGTTCTGCTACCTAAAAAAAAACTGAAGCACGGTTTTGCACGTTTTCAGAAACATATCCGCAGGTTTGCTCACGATATTTTCCCTTTACTGTTAGCTAATGTAGAATACGCACATATATATGAATAATACAGAAGTGCATACTCGGATTAAGGAGCGAGCCTTCTAATAATCCGAGTCTTCTTACTACCTATGTAAATTCTGTATTTTTCGCTCTCGGTTAATATTTTTTGGCCACTAGACACATTGGTTACCTCCACAGATCACCCCCAATCGATACCGCATTACGGGCATCAGACGCGTGCCAACAGATTGATATTGCACAAATGTTAGTAATCCGTTGTTTCAGTGCTGAACGAAGAGCACGTTCTTTGACCTGGGAAGTTTTGTCCGCGCGACAAAAGTATTTGTGTTTTAAGCGTTGTTTTCTGACAGAAAATGACCTTTCTTGCTGTGAATGGTGGTAAAAAAAATCCATGACATCTAGCCTTGAAGAAGTTATGGTATCTTTTCATCGGTAAGTAAAAATTCATTTTGGAATTTTTTTCGCGGAGGTCAAGTTAAGTGCGTGGTCATGTTGATTGTCCAAGGCGCGTGATGTCTTTTTGAAAAGGTCTCTTCATCTTTCTCTCATATGTTTTATTTCATATTTCGTCTCTCTCTGTCATAGAACCAAAATGTGACCAAGGAATTACGAGTGATGCACAACTAACTTTCTAGCAAAAATAATGGTTCATCGATATTTGTCCCTATCATAAATTGCATGTAATTTTTTTTGGTCACAAGGAAATAACGGATAATAATTAAATTTGCATTCTTCAACGAATAATTAATAATATTATTCTTTATTTTTTATTATGCTGAGCAGCATTTATTACTGTATAAAAATTGATTTAATATTGATTATTCATAATTGACAAAGATGCTCACCACCTACATTTTTCTTAGTTTATATAAGATTACTGTACCTTATACCAGAAAGTCAAATCCAAAGGCTGCAGAGGGGGGTGTACGACTAAACGTGTACATTTTGAAAACCATAAAATTTTATGTATCTTTTGTAAATCTTTTAATAAATATAATTTTTAATTTCATTAGTGCTTTTATTCCTACTCTATTATTGCTCGACTTCTCCATGGGCGGCGGCAATCGCTTACCCATCAGTGAGCCGTCTTGCTCGTCCTGCCGCATATACATAAAAAAAGTTGTTATCTAATTGTATATTATATTATTTTACTTGTAGTTTTAGTATTGTTTTCTCTCACACCTCAACAAACTAAAGCTTATCTAATGGTTGAGTGGGGCAAAAACGTCCTTTCCGTATTAAGTACACACTTATGTTACACTTTGTGCAATAAGAATAAATCATTTAATTAAACTTTTATTAAATAACTATTAAAATCACGTTTCCGTACTTAATGAACTTAATAAATTTAATTTTCACTCACTATACAGCATATTTTGTATGTGAGGACGATAGATTAATTTAAACAGCATAAATTGAAAGTCTAGTTAAGTTTTCGTGTTTAAATCATTTTGATAATCAATAAATTATATATTATTAATCGCCATTGAATAAAAGTTATTTTACTCGTCACATCACTACTGACCGACTGGTCGTTGAAGTAGCCATAACGTTAGCGAGTGTTACGTCTCCCTCTCCCTTCCTACCCGCCTAAGTTGACACGTTGACATTAGAAGAAGCGTACTCATACTGCATCTTTGGGGTGATCTGTGTTTGACTCTCACACATCTATCCCAGACTATATTCATTGTCTCATTTGACTACTATCTACCACCACTGTCTCAAATTGAACAGAGGTAAACAGACAGATATATAAATGAAAATTAATTCGTGTTGTCTATACGCCGTGTCGCTACGCCGTTTGCCGGCTCGCCGAGCGGCGCTTTGGCCAAAATCCGGTTTCAAGTTATAAGCGATTGAATGAAAGAAAAAAATAACTCGTCGTAAACTGAGGCTTCATTCTACATCGCACAGGAAGGGCTATCTACTACCGTGCGCCTTAACCGGCATTTCTTGCCATGTCACCTTCTTATTGTGAAAATGGAATCATATTCCCAAAGCTTTATGAATGAAAATATTTATTTCGACCATCATACGGATCATATACAATAAAATACGGAATACATATAAAGATTTAACAGAATTACACATAGTTTAATAGTTTGGTTTTTTTTATTTTAGTTATTTTATTTCCCAATTAATACGACATTGGTGGATATTTAGAGAATGAGCATACTCCTATCAGGCTGACAATTTGCACACCTTCTCGTATAGTGAATGTCCAGGAGCGGTGGGTTGATTGCTATCTATAAGGCGTGGCTTATCGGGGTGGCTGTTCAAAAGTAGACGTGTAATAGCTATTGCGTATGAAATATTTCCCGCTACCGCTTGTGACATGGCCCAGTGCCAAAGCTATTGGAGCGCACATATAATGGGTTGGCTGTACAGAAGCGGACGTGCAATGACTGATACTATTGCTAATGAAATGTTCCCCACTGCCGCTTGTAGCTTGACCTACTACCAAACTATTGAAATGCATAGTTATCAAGCTGTCTATTGGTAAGCAAAAACTGACGTAAAATCGCTGTTATTATTTCAGATGAGATCTTAGTTTATTTTATCCGCTAGAAGCCATTTTTCATAGATCACCTATGGGATCTCTTTGTACTGCCCTCATAGGATCTTATTTTATTATAGGATAGGGGAATTCACGAAAGATTCTTCGCATCAGTGCTACTATGTCTCGTGTAGAACCATTATTCAGCCGGTTTCGGGTAAGTGTTATCTAGAATACACATTCTACACTACTGAGTACATCATATCATAAAAGATGCATCACCTGCAAGCAAGTGATAATAGACGGCCATGGACGTACTACACCCGAGGCACCACAGATGCTTTGCAATGTTAGGGACATTTAAAACCTTTAAATTATTCCCTATGGTTACCGTCTCCTCATTGCATGCTCTGCTGTCGCTGTTCATAATGATAGTGAGTTTCCCGCTACCGCTTGTAAATTGGCTGTAAAGCTATTACAGCGCATAGTTATTGGGCTAGATGTTAAAAAACGGATGCGTCATGGCTAATACTTCATTTTACTGCAGATCACAATAGTATGACTCTCCAATATCCACCACCTTTCTTTGCTGGCTTTCTTCCAGAATCACACTGTTGCAGCTTGAGCCTTGATGTCGTCGCACCATCTGTTTATCGCCTTCGTTCTACGTGTCCTGTAATACCTAGTTTTAAGTTTTCACACTATTTTGAGTCTAAATATAAAAGAATATTCATTCATTCAATTAATCTGGTTGTTGGTCCGCCAACACTCCTCTTTCCGTCTAAGCTTATTTCTATTTATATATTTAAATCCCGCTGCCGCTTATGACTTGGCCTAGTGCAAAGCTACTGTTATTGGGTTAGCTGGCTTTTTAAAAATGGACGTGCAATGGTTAATGTGATATAATAGGCATTTTCAATTCGCTGTACTTCTCCGTTTTACCTCTCTCTGTAAATTAATATGATTATGATTATCCCAAGGTTGTTTGAAAGAGATTGACAAAAGCATTAAGTTATGTAGCCTTTTGTGCAGTAAAAAGTCTCTATTTATCTCATCATCATCATCATTGCTTTTGCTGACAAATAGACGTCCACTGCTGGACATAGGCCTCCCCCAATGATTTCCGCACAGATCGGTCCTGCGCCGCCTGCATCCAATGGATTCCATTTATCTATTTTAAACATAATATTAATTATGCTTAATTTGCTGATGAAATATTTCCCGCTGTCGCTTGTGACTCAGTCCAGTGCAAAGCCACTGGAGCGCATAGTTATCGGGCTGGCTCATCGATCATTTAGCATCCCCTGTGGATCCGCATGTTCGGGAAATCAATGCTAATTGTTTTTGTACGGCTCTCTTTAAATTGTATTCTGTAACTCACGATGGTAATGTTTACGTTGAATTGTATTGTTTTTCACAAAATTCTATATGAATTAAAAAGGTTAAATTACGGAGAAATGTTTTTATTGTGTGTTCATACAGGGTGGATCTGTGGACATTTACAAGTAAATGTTCACAGATATAGCCTGTATATGAATAAATAGAAAATCTGGTCAAATAACAGATTTTGACAAAAGAGCCACGCTTTAGCATGAATGGGCCGGCTCGACCGGAGTGAGTGCGGACGGCCTCACAGAAAACCAGCGTGAAGCATCACTGTGCTGTGTTTCGCTGCGTGAGTGAGGGTGCCGAAGGCCCAATCCGGGGGAAAGGGGGGTTAAAAGGTTGGCAGCGCACTTGTGACTCCACTGGTGTCGCGGGTGTCCATGGGTGGCGGCAATTGCTTACCATCAGGTGATCCGCCTGCTCGTCTGCTACCTATTATCGTCTGCCATGATATCATCGGCATCATTAATACCAAACATTCGCCCATAAGGTGACGCAGCGACGACTAGCGCCGCCAATAGATTCGTATTATTGTGGCAATTAAGAGGAATTAAAAAAAAGTACAACGGTGAATCCATAACTTGTAGCTACTTAACCGGATCTATTTTAAACAATATCGGAGCGGGAGTCTCTAAGCAAACATTTATACTATTTATATAATAATAGTACACTAATTTATGATATGTTTTTGTTTTTAAGCGGTAATTCAAAATTCGAGTACAAGTTCGAGAGTTCGAGTATTAAATAAATGTTTTCCGAGAGGCTGCAGCTTCGAAATTGTTAAAAAGATATCCGGTTTACGCCAAATGATTTAAATTGTTAGCAACCAATTTAAATCATTTGGCGTCGCTAGTGTGCCCTATCATCATCAGCCCATTTAAGTCCCCACTGCTGGGGCACGGGCCTCCCTCAATCACATGAATGGTAGTTGCCATACTCACCACGCTTGGCAGACGGGTTGGCGAGGGTTTAGATATAAATGCAGAGTTTTCCTTCTCTGGGTGCTGATGATCATGCCAGCTTTACCTTACGACACCTCGGTATGAGTGAGGGTGGTCTATCCTACTCTGCCGGGGACCACACGGCTAACAAATAAAAATGGAATAGAATAAGCATATAAAAGTTAAGTATAAGTATTAAATAAATAAGCGTTTTCCGAGATGCTGCAGCTCCGAAATTGTTAAAAAGATATCCGGTTTAGTTGCCAACAATTTAAATCATTTGGCGTCGCTAGTGTGCCCTACCCGTCACCTTAAATTGGTTATTTAAGGTTGAAGCACGTCACCAATCACACACCGGTCTCGTCAAAGGTCGAAGAATATCATCACGTTTGATCACATCATACAACATCAGTAACCTCCGGATAATATATTCACATTGCGTCGTACAAATTTATGCCGCCCAGTAGAAGTTGGGAAGATCCTTTCCCAGTCGGGACGCCCCTCTGGAGGACTGGTAGAGATGTGACGGGTTTATAGTAAGAAAGAAAGATTTATGATTTTGCTGTTTTTTTTATTCTTTTCATTGTATTTTTTTTCTCTTTAACCCTGTTATATCTAGGTGTATCCTTTGATTTTAAGTAGGTATTTTTAAACGGTTTTCAAACGGTTTTATTTAGCTCGACCCGTACGGTATTTATTTATTTGGGTCAAAATTAGAAATTGAAATTTTAGAATCTTCCTGTTGTCAGATTGATCTGAAATTTGGTACACACCTTAAGTTCCGATGACAATACAATATAGTAATATCAATAACATTGTAAATCTAAGATGGCCGCCGGTACAAAATGGCGGATTTCATATTTTTCCACAACCCCCTCAATATGGTATCAATTGATGAAAGGTACTAGGACTAGTAATACTGTGATTATGACAAAATTCAAATTATCAAGTAAAAAAACATGTAATAATGATGCACTAAAAATGAATTAATTAGAATGAGGAATATTCGGTAGGCATTTCCGTTAAATACTAAAAACTATAAAATAAAAAATCGGTAAAATTTTTTAAGTTAAACGGTTTTATATTATGTGCACTGAAAAAAAAAACTAAAAATAATAATAACAATTGGGTATTTTGAACTTCTGGTTCAGAAATATTTTACTATTTTTCTTAAATTTCTATGAATCTTATCTAAAAATAGTGTTTTTCATTTCGGAAAATGATTTTTTTTGTCCATTCGACGATTCTTAAATATTAGGTACACTAAAAACCACAGTGCGCAAACAGCGAATGTGACTGTGATGTCGGGATAGGGAGAGCAAATAAGACGACTGAATGTTGAGTAATAACTGGGTATATTCGTCATAAAACATGGGTTTACAACCGTACATAGGTACATAGGTACCTACCTACCACATCTCTGTATGCAAAACTTTAAAAATACATACCTGGGTAAATCGGCTAATCTTGAACAAGTCGTAAACATACAAATAGGAATTTTAATATAACGTAATTATGATTTAGGGTAAGGAGGGGGAATGGCGTTCACTTAAGGAAAAACATGTGTATTTTTTAAATTAATTATTTTAAATGAAAATTATGAAACGTAATAAATTCTTTAATTATCTATTAGTCAACAATTTAACTACAGAAGGTTATATTTTAGACCCATTAATAGAAAAAAACATTTAAAATTAACATTAACATTTTAATTTGCCCCTGACATCGGGTAATGCCGCTCGAGGTCCGGGCTAACGACGCCCAACCATGTTTCTTGGAAAATATCAAACAAGAGACATTATAATTAAACAAAATATTAACGAGGTCAAGTCTACAATCACAAACTTACCGACAAAAATCATGAGACGAAATATTAGATCAACGCGGGCGCAAAAAAAGAGACGCACTTCACAGTCGCATGACGCGGGCTGACTGATCGCATCGTTGTAGGTTTGAGGACCCTTCCGCTCGCCCTCCACACAACGTGGCGTGTTGCTATGTACTGTTTTGACGGAGCTACAGAGGTGGGCGCTATTACCCACTGAGCACTATTCCCCCTGCTTACCCTAATTATTATGATATACTCTTAACGTCCATAATGTTCATCTTGGAATGTGTTTATGATGCCGCACTATACACGCACAATAATAACGCACTTTTGTCTTACGTTGTTGATGTTGGTGTCCTTGATTTTCATATCCGGATGGATCTGATGAGGTCGCCGAAATGCCGCCGTAAATGACCTTCTATAATTTCCCTCATTGAACTCATCTCCCCACGAAACCATCCTAGATGGCATTTCCGATATATTTTGAATGATTGTCATCAATATGTTGGTTGTGGACATATGAACTCGAATTTCTTCGACATGGGCATTATTGGTGCCCCCGATGGCATTCTGTCTCATTTCGACGTTCTCGTCCTTAGAATGAGGTTTCCCCATTTCTCGTGGCAAAAGTCCTTCTTACGTCGACGAAGTTAATCACAATGAAATAAAACATTGTAACAAATATGAGTGCCGCGTGTCCAGGAATTCACAGCGCCGCCTGATACCGTGGTGGCGGTGTCGTTTTCGCGCGCGCGGTAATGGCCGGATCGCCATGTGATGTCGGGATAGGGAGAGCAAATAGGACGACTGAATGTTGAGTCTTTTTCTGGGCCTACCCCGTAGTCGCCGTCCATCGGTCGGGCGCCATTGAAGTGACTATTTTTGTCCATCTTTCGGGGCCCATTCTGCACACATGACCCGCCCAATCCCATTTTAGTTTTGCAGCTTTTCGACCTACATCTGCGATTCCAGTCTTGGGGCGTATGTCAGAGTTAAGCATTCTACCTGATATTTTGATGCCTAGAATGCTGCGCTCCATGGCTCTTTGACAAATCTTGAGTTTGGACTTCTGATTTTCGGTCAACGACCAGGTTTGTGCTCCATAAGTAAGAATGAGCAAAATACAGCCGTCGATGAGTTTGAAGATGGTGTGACGATTTTTACAAATATGTCCAAGATTGGCACGACAGGGCAGGGGGGGAGGCCTTTGCTCAGCAGTGGGACGCTACAAGCTAACTTAAAAAAAAATGTTGAGTACCTAATAACTGGGTATATTAGTCATAAAACATGCATTATATGAGCTTACAACAATACATATGCAGGTACCACATCTCATGACAAATCCTCAAATATTGCTTTTTGCGTGGACATAGCTCAAATATATAAATTCGACTGCACTCATGTTTGAAATAGAAAAAATATATATTGCAAACTTATGGTCACAATCTTACATATTATAGTACTTATATTTGACATTGTGCCTGAACTAGGATGACCTGTGTTTCAGGCTAAGAAATAACATTGGAATTGCATACTAATTTAAACCTTTTGAATAGCATCAGTCGACGCAGAGTGTTCGAGTCTTCCATTCTGAATAGCAGAGTCTAAAATGTTAACTTCTACTCATTTCAAGCATATTCTATCATCATCATCATCATCAGCCCATTTAAGTCCCCACTGGTGGGGCACGGGCCTCCCTCAATCACATGAGGGGTAATTGCCATACTCACCACGCTTGGCAAACGGGTTGGCGAGGGTTTTGATATAAATGCAGAGTTTTCCTTCTCTGGGTGCTGATGATCATGCCAGCAGCTTTACCTTAGTCGCCTTAGACACCTCGGTAAGAGTGAGGGTGGCCTATTCTACTCTGCCGGGACCACACGGCTGGCTATATTCTATAGCGTATATTAAATTCGTGTGATGAATTTATGGATGACCCCCCTGGTGACGTATGATGGTATATTATTTATTCGGACGAGACTCGCGACTGGATGTGGCTCATCCCTAAGGGCTGGAAACATTGCTTTACGATCGTAATTTCTCCGTGTAAGTATAAGTCATGTCACATGTTACGTACTTATTTGGGCCACGCGTTTCTTTGGGCCTTGTTTCGTATGAAATGAACAGTAGGATTAAACAAAGGAATTATTCGAATGAACTGAAATTTTAACAAATAAATGACCCGAGTTTGACGACCCGATTGGAACAGTGGTAGTGAACGCTGCCTCTGATACAAAGGTTGCGGGTTCGATCCCCGCACAGTACATTTGTGTGCATGAACATGTTTGTTTGTATTGGTCTGGGTGTTTGCTATGTATTATAAGTATGTATTTACAAAAGAAAAGTATTATATGTATACATATATTTGTAATCCCACTGTTGATTCTGATATCCGTAACACAGGTGCTTCAGCTACCTATCTCGGAGTCAGATCAATGTATGTGATGTTGTGAATTTTTTGTTTATTTATATTTAAATGTGATTTTCAATTAAATAAAATGTTTGCATTACTAATTCTGTCTTATCAAAGGTAGAAATACTGTTTACAAACAAGCGCAAATATTCATTGTTTCTCCAGCGATTCGAACCTTGGCGCTTTAAGTAAAGCCACTACTAAATAACCGATTGGGTCAGTTTCATCATCATCATCATTTCAGCTAATATACGTCCAGAGCTGCACATAGGCCTCGCCCAATTTTCTCCACACAGATCGGTCCTGTGCCACCCGCGTCCAAGGGATTCCCGCAACCTTTACCAGATCGTTAGTCCACATTGCGCCTGCCACGGCTGCGACCTCCTCTAGCCCACCGACCGTCTGATCTCCTGCCTGCCTGCCCATAGCCATACTTAAGGCATGCAATTCTTTGGGTTACGTCAGTCAAATACAGTATAAATAAATTAGTGGAACAACCAAATCCAGGCCAACAGATGTCCCGGCGACCGCAGCCTTGACTCGGCACAGACTAATGTCCAACAAACAGTATGCTTCGAACTGAACAATGCACCTACCAAAATGAAATGAAATGGTCTAATTCGGTTTACCTTATATTTCGCTTTTTATTTTATTTTGTGTTGCATTGAACTGATAAGATAAGATAGGATAAAACATTCTTTATTCAATTTAGGTCCACACAGAACACTTATGAATGTCAAAATAGGTACATAATATCTACCGCTGATTCGGAATGTCGATTTCTACTGAGAAGACACCAGCAAGAAACTCAGTAGTTACACTTTTCAAATATTGATGATGTCACAGAGCTTCAATTGACAGGAGAAAAAAAAATACAATTATGGAAGTTAATAGACTACTATGAATAACAACCCAAAAGATTAATCAATTAACATAACCAAGAATCCTTATCATTTAAATAATGATACTGACTTGGTATGAGGATAATAAACCATTGTATAAACTGGGTTTTTGGGGTGTTGCACTCGAGTCGGTACAGTTTCAAAATAGTTTAATGTATGATGATTTGTAAGTGCAATCTGTTTACAAGCCTATGCAAAGACTAAGAACTTCTTCTTAGTCTCTTCATACTGCTAGCTTATGCAAATAAAAAATATCTTGACTTTGACTTAACATATGTATTTCATAAACGCGGATCTGAACCTTCTTAGGTATTTAAGAGTGAATAGGTTGTGTAGATCACAGACGTGTACCCTAGCCAGACTGAGCCTTTTCATAGAAAGCCATTTTTACAAAACCGCGTGAAGCCACTGGGGTGACGTGCTGGGTCACGTTCTTTATCTACCTATCTATTTATTTTCATAGTCTGATGTCATATGGTCTACATCCGTTGGGATCCTGTGCTGACTTACAAGCCATCTTCATTTTACAGAAGAGGGTCATCCGTGCCATCTACGTTCTTAGATGACTCACTCAGAGAAGTCTTCAAGGAAATACATATTTTAACCGTATCATCCCGATACATTTCTGATTGTATTATGTTTGTACGCAAGAACCATTTCTCGCTAAAATCAGATTTCATAGCTTTAACACGCGAAATAAATCATAGGTTTGCTGTCCCAAATCTAAGACTTCATAAAATTGGAAATTCATTTGTAGGATTGAGCATTAGAATGTTTAATAAGTTACCTCAAAATATTAATTGATTTACCGGTACATAAGTTTAAGTTGCATGTATAAAACTGCCTAATGCAGAAAGGCTACTATAAAGTAGATGATTATTTGAATGATAAGGATTCCTGGACATGTTGATCTCTTCGCCTGTCCTCTAATGTATAATTCATTTCATAATTTTTCTTTGACGATTTATCTAAACGATATAGATTATAAGCATTGTATATCATACTGTCACTGTAATCATAATTTGTATAAGATTGAAAATTGTAATTACCATATTATTCGAAAAGAGAACTGTTCTACTGAGTTTCTTGCTGATTCTCAATTAAAACTTAAAGCGCGCGTTTTTTATTTTCATGGTGTGGACACATCATTCACCTTCGGCGGCGTCATCATTTACCATCAGATGAGATTGTCCGCCAACTGTCTGGCTATTCGAAAAAAAGTCCTCACTGCACCACCCGTGTATAAAGTAGCCAGTAAGCAGGACAATCTTCGGCGTGAATGGGCCTGATCAACCGGAATGATACCATGGCGTCACGGCCAGCGTTGTTTCATCGAGTGACTGAGGGTACTGGATAACCAATCCGGGGGGAGGGGAGTTCAAAGATTGGCAACGTACATTCATGCTGCCTCTGGTGCAATGGTTACCCCCGCATAGTACAAACATTTGTGTGCATGAACATATGTGTTTGTATTGGTCTTTGCGATTTCTATGTATTTACAAAAAAAAGTATTATATGTATATTATATTTGTTATTCCACTGCTGGTTCTGATATATTCTGCCCGCTAGCTAAAAGGTCACTAAGCCACAGCGATTTCATATGGAATAGGGAATCGCTGTGGCTTAACGACCTTTTAGCTAGCGGACGGTAGCGTAATACAGGAGCTTGAGCTACCTATCTTGGCGTCAGATCAATGGTGATGTTATAATTTTTATAAATTTATTATAAATTTAAATACCTAGGAGACATACTTACCGACGACCTTAGGGACGATATAGATGTAGAAAGGGAACGGAGGGCTTTGGCGGTGCGTGGTAACATGCTGGCCCGCAGGTTCGCTCGCTGTACGGACGAAGTCAAAGTGACGCTTTTTAAAGCTACTGTCAGAATCTGTACGGGGGGGGACTGTGGGCTAGCTGTGCCAAGCGGTCGCTAAACACCCTTCGTATTCAATACAACAACATATTCAGGATGATGTTGCGGCTTCCTCGTTTCTGCAGTGCGTCTCAAATGTTTGCGCAGGCAAGAACTGACTGCTTCCAAACTCTGCTCCGCAAGAAAGTGACATCGCTGTTACACCGGGTGCGAGGGAGCGACAACAGCATCCTGAAGGTAATACCAGATGATTCGTATGCGCCTATATTGAGGCACTTTGTACGAACAATGACCGAGGTCAAAATTAGCACTCCCTCTGGATCACATGTATACGGAGTGCCTCTTAGGTACATGACCAAGTAAACTTTGTTATTATTTATTATGCTCACTAACCCTATGTTTATAAGCGACTTTTTACTAACCCGTGGACTATGTTGTCTGAATAAATAAATTTGAATTGAATTGAATTGAATTTATTTCTGCTGAAGCGTGGCTCTCCCACGCAGAATATTTGTCTAAATGCCATATCTGTCTACTCTACCACGACGCGGTATAGTCAGCCTGTTTATTTTGTGTCCAAATCCGGCGTGGCTAGATGGCCGCCTGAAAATGTTTATTTTCAGTAGGATTCGTTGTTACACTGCGTTTTTATATACGGGCTTTTAAATTCGTCTGGGTAGCGTTGAGAGAAAAAATATTTTTGGTTCCTTTTTTATTACGGATGAGATAGCTTTTTAAACTGTATTTTTATGTGATAGGTGGCAGACGAGCAGACGCGTCACCTGGTGGTAAGCGATTGCCGCCACGTATGGACTTCCGCGACACCACACAAGTGCGCTGCCAACCTATGAGCCCCCCTTTCCCCCGGATTGGGCCTCCGGTACCCTCACTGAAGCAGCGAAACAAAACAGTGCTGGTTCACGCCGGTTTTTTGTGAGACCGTGGTATTAACGTGTATGTTAAAATATGCGCTGACTGACCGACCCAAAATTATGTCTTGGACTCCGATATAAGACTTCACTGATCTAAATCATTCGCAGTTTTGCGCGGAATATTAAGTATAGGGTAACTGTGATTGGGTTTATCACCTCACCTTTCAGACCTGGTTGCACAAAAGCTGTCCTTTGAAGCTAAGGATCTCAATCCTAAACAAAGTAAGTAAGTAAATAAGTAATAATTTATTTGGCAAAATAAAGATACAAGCTTAACATGCAAAATAAAAGGATCGGATAAATACAATACAGTACAAGATATGAAACTTATAACTCATTACTGCCAAATAGGCCCGCTCAGCATATTACCCTGGTCTTCCTGATCTGGTCGGCCAGGGCGCTGATTTTCAGCGGGACCCACTTTAGGAGCCGCGCACCAGCTCCAAACTTACAATATCAGAAGTAAGCAGACCCGCGACTCAATTAGTAGCATATAATAGTGTTAAGGAATGCATCTGTCAAGTATCTGAACGATGAAGTAAAAAGTTGACAAAAAAAAAAAAGAAATAAAAATTTCAATTTAAGTGGCTACAATATGGCACAGGCAACAACAAACATTTATTTTAGCTTATTCATATTCACATTCACATTCACATTCACCAATTAATCCACTTTCTGAAAAGTGCAGGATTTGGGACTCATAATTGCGACCCATATGAATAGGCATAATAGATCTAACTTGTCGCAGTGATACTGGTCTGGATAGGACCTGCAAAACCGCAAGCTTAAAATAAAAAAAAAACCTGTCCCCTCTTAGCCCCGGCAATCTGTGACCCGGGCTATGCATGGACCAAGACTTATTCCACCTTATTACAAATCGCAATCTAAAGTTATTACCTTACTAAAGCTCATGTCATCCCTTTCTGACACGCTATTTTGAATAGACTGGCACGAGTTTGGTTCCAGGACTATCCTTAGTTCGCGATCTGGAATAAGGAGGATTAAGTTTGATAAACTGTAGCAGTGTAACTGGGAAAAGATCTAGAACTAAAAATACACACCAAAAACATTTTCAAATTTTGACTGACCGGATGGCGCAATTGGTAGTGACCCTGCCTCTTACGCCAAAGGTCGTGGGTTCGATCCCCACCCTGGACAAACATTTGTGCGATGAACACTTGTGTTTTTTCGGTGTCTGGGTGTAATATATGTATTTAAGTATATATTTGTGTTCCTCTGTTGTCTGATATCTGTAACACAAGTGCTTAAGCTACTTAGTACTGAATCAGGTCAACGAATGAGATGTTGTGAGAAAAATATTATAATTATTATTATTATAAATATTAATGAAAGTAAACGAACAATTAATTTGCTGACTGTACACGAACAGGTGATAAATGTTTAGTTGAGTTTAAAGCCGGTTCTACCTCAAGTCTAAATATTATTATTATGAAACAAGGAAACATTGATCAAATTTAGATGCCATAAATAATATATCAGAACTAGGATGGTTTTATTTATGCTTCTAGTTGGTATATACCTGTTTTGTTCCTCACTAACATTTTTTTCTCATAGGCAGACGAGCAGACGGCTCACATAATGATAAGCGATTGCCACTGCCAATTCAACACCAATAAAGTCACAAGTGCCATCTCAACCTTTTAAACCTTCCCCTGGTCTTTTTCAGGTCAGATTCGGTCCGTATGCCGAGACGGTAGGAAGGACCATGGGATGATGAAGGGACTACCCAAAACCTTCCCCTGGGTTGGGCCTCAGATACCCCCACTCACTCGGAGTAACACGGAACAGCGTCTGCCGAGAGACTGCGTTTGTAGCAATGGGGGCTATCCTGTGTGAAATATCCGCTGGTTGGCGTGCCCGTGAACCGAGGTCCAACTTCAACATCATTTGCCCGTTTGAACGACCCGTTTGATTCAGTAAACACTGCCTCTGGTGCAAGGGTTGCGGGTTCGATCTCCGCACAATACAAACATTGGTGTGCATGAACATGTCTGTTTGTATTGGTCTGGGTGTTTCCTATGTATTATAAGTATATATTTAAAAAAATAAAAGTATTATATGTATATATTTGTAATTTCGCTGTTGGTTCTGATATCCGTAACACAGGTGCTTAAGCTACCTATCTCGGAGTCTGATCTATGTATGTGATGTTGTGAAATATTTATTTATTGGCTGTTTTATTTGTTAATTACAATTTGTCAGAATTGTTAATTGGTAATTTAACCTGGTAGAATTTGTCAGAGAGCTCCATTAGTCCATTTCATTTTGGTAGGTACATTGTCTGATTCGAAGCATACCTACTGTTTGTCGGACATTAGTGCCTAGTCGAGGCTGCGGTCGCCGGAACATCTGTTTCCCTGGATTTGACGACGTAATATAATCACGTAGTCATAATCACGTCGAAAATACCCAATCACCTTGTAAATGGACCTCAGGCCTATAATACGCCATTTTTCGCACGCACGCACGACGGTAGCATCATCATCATCAGCCCATTTAAGTCCCCACTGCTGAGGCACGGGCCTCCCTCAATCACATGAGGGGTAATTGCCATACTCACCACGCTTGGCAGACGGGTTGGCGAGGGTTTAGATATAAATGCAGAGTTTTCCTTCTCTGGGTGCTGATGATCATGCCAGCAGCTTTACCTTAGTCGCCTTTTACAACACCTCGGTAAGAGTGAGGGTGGCCTATTCTACTCTGCCGGGACCACACAGCCGGTAGAGTACGGTACCGGACGGTAGCGTATTTCATTCATAATCCATTAATTAATTATTTTTAATATGAAAGCTTTCAGTAATTGTTCAAAATGATCAGAAGATTTAAAGGGGAGTACCTTACTCTTATCTTCTTCTTTGTCGCTATGGTCTTATCAGTGCGGTCGTGGTCACGTGGAGGCGTCCTTGTTGGTGTTAAGCTACTGTTACACATGCTAATTTGTAGCATGCTTTTTAGGCGTTCTAAATATGAGCATGCTTAAGAAACTGTCCACATTTGCTATCAATAAGCATGCTTAAAAATAAGCAAACCTGTTTACATGAGCTAAAGCACTCCCCTACACTCCCCCTTCCACCCGCACTCCAGGTAGCATGCTTAAACATCGATCGGCGTGCAATTTGTGAGCGTATTCATGCTTATTTATTTATTTATTTAGTAAAGGTATACCAACAGCAATACACATCTAGGCCATTCACAGTATATCTACTTTATATATTGGGGTTTCGGTTTTAATATGTTTGCAGAGTAAAATAGGCCACCCTCACTCTTACCGAGGTGTCGTAAAAGGCGACTAAGGTAAAGCTGCTGGCATGATCATCAGCACCCAGAGAAGGAAAACTCTGCATTTCAAATCCCTCGCCAACCCGTCTGCCAAGCGTGGTGAGTATGGCAATTACCCCTCATGTGATTGAGGGTGGCCCGTGCCCCAGCAGTGGGGACTTAAATGGGCTGATGATGATGATGATGATGATGATGTTTGGCAATGATAGGTATACACGACAATTTCCGAAACATTGCAGCTTAGTAAATATAGGTAAGTCATGCATACAAAACAACCAAAGACATTATACTATACAAGTCAAGTAGATAATAAAGTTTTCTTATTTTGGGTGTGTACAGATAGGCTGAAAATGAATGTTCAATTTAGCCTTGAATTTGGTAGAGGAATCGTCGAAATTGTCAATATCAGGTATTTTATATACGATTTCATTGTACAGATTACATATTCTGGCTATGGGATAGTGCACTCCTAGATTAGTTTTATGTTTAGGTATGCTTATTTGTAGCACGACACAAGCTACTAAGTAGCACTCGCTTAAAAGTAGCATGCTTTAAGCACGAAAATAAGCATGTGTAACAATACCTTTAGAGGTGGACACAGCTTTCTTCGCGATCTCCGTCTCCGCCATCTCCGTCTGTTTACAGACTATCTGGAACAGTCTGACACGAGGCTACTCTTGTACTCCAGCCAAAGACTCGTGGCAGTCGGTGTCATATTTCATTCATAATTTATAATTAATGTTTTTTTTTTACCTCACTCCGCCTGATGGTAAGCGGCCGTGAAATCCAAGTATGAGGTTGACAGGCACAAAAGAACTAACAAAGTACCCATTGAGTCTGCCATCCTCACCCTGATAGCCTGCTGAGATGCCGCTTCACTGATAGTAATTGTAACAACTTTTCTATACCCCGTCGCTTAAATTAGGTCGCTGTCGCCTAATCTTACAAAGTCGCAAATTGGCCAGTCTGACAAATGGTCGAGTCACACAAAAATATTCAATAGCTGTTTTATGCGAGATAAAGATTACCAAAATGCCTTCTCTAAGCCTAATGCCTTCGTACGTGTTGTACAAATAATTAAAAAAGAATTAACGAATCTCATGGAATCACATTTAACTCATAAGTAAAAGATTTTTTTTAATTTCTCATGATATTTCTAAACAAAAACTGGACAAAAATCGTCACCCTATGGCAACCGACCGATGGACGTCGACTACGCGGCAGGCCCAAAAAAAGATGGTGTGACGATTTCAACACGTATGTCCAAGAATGGCAAGTAAAGGCATTGGATAGGGAGGAATGGAGAGACTTGGGGGAGGTCTTTGCCCAGCAGTAGGACTCTACAGACTAATTAAAAAAAAAAGAAAAAAAAAGATATTTCTAAAGTGACAATACTCTTTCTGAATGATACTCTTTCGTGAGTATTTGCGTAGTGTACAAGTTAACATTTTAGTGTCTACCATTTTTTTGTATTGTAAAGTTGGTACACACCTAAAAATATTGATGTAACTATCATCGTCGACCCTTGACGAAAGCACTTATCAAATTCCGCCGACTTATTCGTTATCGTGGGTTCAAAGCCCATTGAAGCCTGTAGACTGTCGAAAAATTTTAAGTGCTTTATTTACGTAGTGTACGAATACGCCTCCACAGATATAAATTAGAAGATTTTCTGGAAGAAAATAATTAATTTTAATAAATTGTGTTTTTTATTAACTACTAGCGGTCCGCCCTCGCTTTTTCGGGACTTCATTTTGCTATTAGTTCCAAACCTCGCCACTTCAGAGGGGCTAGATAAAATCAAAATAGCGGAAGATACGGCACGTAACTACAATGAAACAACTGAAAACGGGTTCGATGCACATAGCTCTATGATACATTTCTTTAACTTTAAGTACGATATTGGGAGACAGAGACAAACCTATTTGTTTTGACATAGCGTGAGTGAGCCAAGCGTGCTAAGCGCAGCTACGCGTTAGAGTCGAGTCCTGTCAAACGAGTTATGTAACTCGTCATACATTTAAATATCGTATATTTCTATCTCGCTCTGCAAAATGATGACCGTAACATTAATCACTTTAGAAATATAATGAGAAATTAAAACTTTTCTTCTACTTTTGAGTGAAATCTGATTTCATGAGATTCGTTAATTCTTTTTGAATTATTTGTACAACACGTACGAAGGCATTTTGGCTTAGACAAGGCATTTTGGTAATCTTTATCCCGCTTAAAACAGCTAAAGAATATTTTTGTGTGACTCGCCCGCTTGTCAGACTTGCCAATTTGCGACTTTGTAAGATTAGGCGACGGCGACCTAATTTAAGCGACGGGGTATAGAACAGTTGTTACAATTAAACTGTATGCCTTGGTATGATGATACAACATTGTATGAAAGTTTGGCGATTAAAAAGAGTAACTGGCGAGGTTCTTGCCGGATCTTCTAGACCAGATACAACTATTCAGGCCGGTGGTAGAATCGCATTATTTTTATATATATTTTTTAGTATCTTTTATGTATTTACATTTATTTGTATATTAACATGTAAATTATACATAAGTACCTACTTATGAATAGTTTTAAATTACTTAAATGTATGACGATTTGTACATGCTGTGTACAAGCCTATGCAAATAAAGATTTTTGTTTATTTGATCTTCGAAAATTTCTAGCCCTTCATATGACCTGTGCTCGTCTGCTACCTATCACAAACCAAATAACATAAGGTATGATCTATTCATTTTAATAAAGTAAAAAAAAGTCCCTTTAAAAGGTTTCAAGTAAATAGAGTGGCCATTTACCTTCTCGGCCGTCTTACATTGTGCCTAGCTTTTATAATGGCTGCTGTGACTTCAGCTGTAAACCTGTAATGAAATAAAGTACTTAGAGTAAGGAGTTCCGTAGTTAAACAACGTTATTTCTTACCTAGTCCTAAGTTTTCATACTTGCTTAATTTTAAGTGCAAGAAAAGTATATTTATTCAATCATTCGTTCATTCATTATATCCTGATAAGCTCATAAAAGCGAATAAAGTCTATTTAGCATGGGGTAGGGGGTGACTCGCCCTATTAAAACTCGTCCCAGAATTTTAGGATCTTTTTGCTAGCCATTGTAACCTAACCTATACTCGAAACTGGAATTCAAGACCAAAAAAACTACGACAGATACGTCACTGTCAAATCTATTAATGTCACTTATGTCATTGTCAAATCAAGTTTTCAGGTTTTGTAAACCTATTTGTTATATGCTCCTTTTCTTACTATAGGCACAATTCATACTTAATTACAAACTTTATTTTGTACTCAACTAACATTTGATTGGTGATCACAAACCCAAGCTATGTTCGAAAAATTCAAAACTCACTTTTCGCTCGACAGGGAATTGAACCCAGGACCCCGAGATCACGGCCCGGTACTTAACCCACTAGACCATCAGGGCGTTTATCAAGGATACATACCTAACACGATATAAAAATAACAGTGTATGTATACCTGCCCCTTGCGACCCTGCTGTCTACTCCAATAGTTTCGATTATTTTGTATATTGGTTTTCCCATTACCCTCCTCAACCCTACCCCCATAATTGGCCCCCTTAAATCACTCAAGCATGCTGTAAAAACCGCTACAATGTCGTTCAGTTTACGGTGGCAAGTCCAACTTGACCATAAAGTGGGTTATTGCGAATTCCAGGTGGCAGGGAATTCAGGGCGTGTGGTCTGCCGATCGGAAGGTATGGAGGGGACGGTATGGCTCGCTGGAGACGGAGCTTTCACGCGTGTGGGGGGCAGGTGACGAAGGAGTGTAAGTAGGTTTTTTGTTAATTTTTACTTTTTTTTGGTGGAAGACAAGCAGATGGATCACATGGTAGTCAGCGACGCTCATGGACACCCGCAGCATTTTATACGAGCTCCCGTATTCTAGGCGTGTTCTTATCCACTGAGCTATTAATAATATCCTCCAACCGATTTCGGCTCAGGCGGCCAATCTCAACGATCAGCCACTTACGCAGGATATAATACAGTGCTCAAGTGTGTGCGTAAACACGAGTGGACTCTCTATTACGTTATCCTCATATTCCGATGGGACACCAGTGTGACACGACCGGAAAGGGATCGGGTGCAGGACCAACGGCTTAATTTGCTTTCCGAGGCACGGGGGTACAAGACCGCCAACTTCCAGACTTCAGACTGAGAGAATTTTCTTAACAGAAAAACTCGGGCACAAATTTTGGCCTGGCCCGGGAATCGAACCCGGGACCCCGCGCCAGCCGTCGCTTTGAAGTGCGTCGCGCTACCCACTGCGCTAACGAGGCAGTCAAAATTGAGCTATTATTTCTTAATCAATGTATACATATTCTTCAAACAATTACTTATATCCCAAGAAATCCTAAAAATAAATGCCGATACACTGAAAATTTGGTTTTTCAAATTAAAAATTTCAACACCCACCCGGTACTCAACCAGATCAAATTTAATTGATACTTAAACTAAAAAGGGCGCCCAAATTTGGATCTCGATTTCTGATGTAAAATGTCGGGAGGTAAATAATCGATTTTAAAGAAACAGAGCTTTTATTACAGATTGTTGATATTGTCATGAGCGGTAGATGAACGGACGGAACACCTGATGGTAAGGCATTGCCACAGCCCATGGGCACCAGACTCACCATTGCGTCATAAACGCGCTGCCAGCCCTTTCCTTTCCTCCCGAATTCCGCTAGTTCCCTTGTTTTTACCCGACTACGGCAAAGCAAAAGGAAGGTTATGATTTTGACAATCTAGAGGCTATCAGAATTCAACAAATGACATATCATTATAAGCGTCTAATTGTCCGCTGGTTATATATGAGGTTTCACAAAATCTAATATGGCGCCCTCTAGCGGACAAAACATACAGAGTAAAAAAATAAAGTTATTACGCCTTATGCATACCCTCCTGCTGGGGAGCAGGAAGGTATTTTTGAGCTCTCCTCTGGCGTGGGTTTCTCCTAACGAGAAGGGCTACAGTACTCTCGCTCTCTCGTCGAAGGCAGTTCGGTTTACCTCATAATATTTATTTTATTTTGTGTTACATTTAGACTGTATGGCTTAGTATGATGATGACACAAAATTGTATGAAAGTTTTACGATTAAAAAGAGTAACTGGCGAGTCTCTTGCCGGATCTTCTCAACCAAAAACAACTTTCCGAGCCGGTGGTAGAATTGCATTATGTTTATGTATCAATTTTTATGTTTATGTTTCTATTATATTTTATCTATCAACATATATGTATTAACATGTAAATTATCATTTTGGTAATTCGCTAAAAGATATTGGATATTAAAATCATGTTTTAGCTTCACTGAAAAAGCTTGTCTTATATACAAAATTGTAAAAATATGTTCTAGAGATAGAGTTTAGGTTAAAAAAACTATAGTTTTAAGTATTTGTTATAGAGCGACATGTTCACTCGGTGAACAAGCTCATTAAATAAAGATAAAAAAAAACATGTAAATTATACGTACTTAAATACTCAAATGTATGACGTTTTGTAAATGCTGTGTACAAGCCTATGCAAATAAAGAATTATTTATAATGGAACAGCTTCGCGGCAAATTTTGACAGGCGGTGATGACTCCAATCGAGTCAGCCCATTAATTCCATAGCATGACTCTCATACGTCAAAAACAATCTAACTATAAATACACAGTTAATAACACAAAAATCACAAAAAAAGAACTTTCTACATTTTAACATCAGCATCGAATCCTGAACACTTTGATTGCGTGTCACGATCCAGTAGGTTACATTCTACGTTTAGAATCGAATCTTTTATTCAACAAGACATTGTCATCATATTAATGTATTCCTGAATTATTATCACAGAATTGTATTTGATATGGAAATTAGACGAGACATTTCCACTCACCTTGAAGGATTATATATTTTGTTTGTAGGTCATGTTTTGGAATTGTTAGTGTGACAGGGTGAAAAATTGTCTCCAGCTGTTACGTAAGCTTATGGAAGCACTATGTAGAATAGTGCTTTTGAATCGTACTACGTGATAACAAATCCTACTTATAATATACGATAAAGTTTGTGAAGTATGTATCTGGGATGGGGTTTGGAATAAAGCCAGGCATTTAAGGAATAAGTATTTCTATATTTATAAGCGCCGTCTTCACACCGTCTTTACGCCGTCGTCGGCCATTAGTCGTCTCTCTCACTCTCGCACGTCATTCTAATTCAAAATTCGAACTCATACACGTTCCTTGGCATGCATCTACCGATCACCAATCCTACACTCGGCCATCCTACATCCAGTATGCCCTCATACTGCACTCATACTGCAATCATACGTCTTCCGCACATCTTATCTAACTATTTACAACATAACAAAAACTAAAACATCTTAAAAATAAAACTGCTATAAAAACAAGTGGGAGCGTCTCTTGCGCAAAGTATTGTGTTTAGAAAAAAATGATGTTAAATGTCGCAAGCGGTATGACTTGTTGTGCTTGCACAAGATAATCCAATCTTGTATCGAGTCGCCAGATCTTCTCCATTCTATCAACATAAACACGTTATACCAAATCCGGTCACCCAATACCTTCACGTTAAAGGTGTACAAAAATAATACTTCCTTCTATAGCCCAATAACCAGGATGTGTCGGTCCTACAACGAACTGAATCGCAGTGGCAAAGACATAGATGTTTTTAATAATAGATTTTCTTCTTTTAAGAGGGAAATCAAAAATTCTGGGAGAGAGATAAAAAATAATTTAATCCTGTTTTTTTTGTAGTTGCTTCATTTTTATTTAAATTCCACAATCTTGATTTAAGTACGTCTTATTTGGTAAACATGTTGTGTACACCATTCGTGCTAGATAACACTGTATTAAATTATGAACATTTTGCATGTATGACAGTAATCTGTTAGTGTACCTATAATAAATAAAAACCTCAACATCATTTTTAAAGACCTATCCATAGATACCCCACTGGTAAAGGTTTGATGAAAAAAAACATTTCGAGTTTCAGTTTTAAGTATGGAATTTTTAGATTTCGATTTCTGAGATCGATTGTAGCTCAATGGTTCACAACGTGCCTTCCTTCCTTATATATCGTTCACGTGAAATGTATCATCTAAATAAATCACTCCATTCTTCCCTACACAGATTTTATTGTATTTTGGATCAGAAACACGCTGTTACTCCAAAAATAAACACATCTTCAGACACCACGTGGACCAAAATAGTTTATTTCATCTCCTTCATCATTATTAGTCGCTCGTTAATCCTACTCGAATGAAAGATAAGTAGTGATGTTACTGAACTCGAGTCAAGTCAAGTCACTTTGACTACACAAACAATTGACTAACTCAAATGAGTTGTTCAATTTCACGTGAAATTTTTTAAATATCTATTTTTTATGTGATAGGTGGCATACGAGCAGACGGATCACCTGGTGGTAGGCCATTGCCGCCTCCCATGGACATCCACAACACCAGTGGAGTCACAAGTGCGCTGCCAACCTATCAACCCCCCTTCCCCCCGAATTGGGCCTCTGGTACCCTTACTCCCGCAGCGAAAAACAGCAAAGTGCTGCGTCACGCCGGTTTTCGGTGAGGACGTGGTATCACACCGGGCGAACCGGCTCATTCATGCCGAAGCGTGGCTCTCCCACTCATATATTAATGAAGCTCATGTAAAAAGGTTAATATAATAATTAAACATAGAAATGGTGCCATTATTAATTCGAAAGTGCATTAAGGTATCCTCACGATTTTTTTCATTATCCTTATGCACATATACAACGTGTAAAAAAAACCGGCCAAGTGCGAGTGTGACTCGCGCGCCGAGGGTTCCACCGTACAAACGTAGCGGTTTACAATTCATGACGTATTAAATCAAATTACTTACTAGATATTTATTAAAGGGTCAGCAGACCTAGGTATTTGGTATAAATTTCAATTTGATACCTTAACTCGTTCGTAAGGTACTAAGTTTCATTTTATTAAAATATTTTTATTAAACTATATAACTAAAAAAATGTGATTTTCGCAATTTTTCCTATATTTGCATTATATGACAATGCTTCATGCCAAATTTCAAGGTTCTGAGTTTACGGGAAGTACCCTGTAGGTTTTGATTCCTTTGCGAGTGTCGAAAATTTGTTAAAAATATTGGCTGTATCTTTTGATTGGCTTGGATCAGAAGTTTGATATTTTCACAGCTTAAAGGGACACTGAGTATTTCATGTGAATTTCAGCTTGATACGTCCACGCGTTCTTGAGATAAAGGGTCTTGACAGACAGACATACAGACAGACGGACAACAAAGGGATCCTATAAGGGTTCCGATTTTTCCGTTTGAGGTACGGAACCCTAAAAATGAGAAATAATACATATATACCGTGTAAATACTTCACTGCCAAAATATGAGTATCGTCTGTGCAAAAAAAATCAGCTGTTCCATTATTGACTCACGAATATTCTATTTAGTATGGTATGGAACAACTGTTTTTTTTCGCTCAGATGATGGTCATGTTTTGGCAGTGATGTCTTTACACGGTATATTTTATACCCTCAGGTATTATTGCTCATTTTTTTTACACTTTGTATATGAACAGTTCAGAAACACTGGACCTTTTTCTCGTTATAACTTAGCTGGAATCTCTCTAGTTTCGTAAAATAATATTTCTCGGACGATCTTAAATACCCTTGAGTGTTTCTCAAAGCCATAGGCTTATTTGAGTCACCCGGGGCAACCAGTGGGATGAATCCAATAGGAAAGTTTGGCTTTAAGGCGTCTAAGCAACGTGACTGAACGACGTAGACTCATCTCATCTTAGCCTAAGTCCCTGTCGCTTCGGAGCCCGCGGTACGCTTGTACCAAGATTCAGGATTCGGGAAGTCTAATTATAAAGAAATGACTGCCGTCTGACCTTCGCAACGATTAGACAGGAGAACCAGACATGGTTACACATTTCCTGTCACCACTTTCAGGTCACCGGTTTCGGGGTGTCACTTGGGCGTCACCTCGCTTAAGGACACGGCTGATGTGTGATGCAGGTGGGGAGTAAGGTGTATAGCTGGCCTAACTCACCAAGTAGATTATTTTACTTCTGACTCCATAGTTTCCTATCATAACTGGGTTGCCCTCGGGTATCAAAATAAAACGGCAGAAGTCCAATCACCAATTTGTATTGTCCACACACTTGTTACATAGGCACAGTGCCTCACAGTACACACAAGTTCAAGGGTGAATGACGTAACGACACACTACTTTTGGGACACTAGTAGCTGCACACGCGACTGGACAAAGACTAAAGAAATTCCCTCGCATTACCCGTTGGGTTTGCGGCTATTGCGAATTAAATGCGCTGACACGACAAAAGTCGCATAGTGTGTCACTACATCATTCCCCCCCCTTATTTAAAAAAAATTTTACAAAAAATTTTTTTTACACACAATGTAAACATTGAAGAAGTTTGAGAAACACAGGATTCTTTAAATCAAAGTTTGCATTGTTCAACATACCAGTACACAACAGTTTGAGAATCACTGGATAATCAAAACAAGTCTCGTAACAATAACACACTGCCTGTAATCCGACTAAGCCTAATATGTAAACATTGCTCTGTTCAAATGAATTGATAACAAATAGTACATAATAATATCTGGTTACGAACATTGTAAGTAAAATTTTTCATTGAAAACTAAATCTATTTTCAGACTGTAAATTTATTTAACAACTTTTGTATAATTTAATTTAACATTGTAAAAAAAATATATTTTAGAAATAGGTACATTGCCTTATATCCTTGTGTAAATAAAATGTTATCCATTGGTACATTATACATTGTAAACATAAATACATTTTTTATTTACCATACCTTATTTAACTAATTAACACATTTGCACTTTGACCTTTAGACGATAATGTTGGCAGGTTTTCAACCTTAACTACAGGTACCGGAGTGGCTACCTTAATTTCCTTAATTAACCAGGACTTAAATCTCTTCTTGCACTGGTGGCGTAAACCACAAAAAAATAAGATGAGTACGAGCACTAGTACTATCAGAAGAATGACTTCATAGAGCGCAAACTTCTCTTGCGTTGCTACGTTAGTTTGCTCTACCTGTACTTTATGTTTATTCTGTTGATTTCCCATAATGAAATTGGTATTTTCAACAAATGACAATACAATATTATAGACTGTCAGATCCATTAACTAACAAGTTGTAAATGATCACAATTTCTCTCATCTCACTACAAATTGCAATTGCGATGTTGCAATTTACCATTTGTCCTCAATAATATTTAACATCGATACATAAAATTAAAGTGTGTGGAAAAATTTGCTTACGCTAATAGAATCGTGCAGGCTTCCTGCTTACTCTACCACTACTTGTAACTTTCAGCTTAGGGTTGTCGACATCATTATTTTTCAGCGGAACAACAATCCTAACTTTTTTAGTTACTTTTTTTGGAATACTACTCGGCTCTTCAATTACATTACTAGTACGACAATTGTTTTCATTTTCCAGGACATAAGCTGGTTTCAATCTATCGATTGAGATACAAGCTGTCCGGTCTGGTAGTTGAATTTTAAAAACTTTATCTCTCCTGCTTATAACCTTATATGGACCATCATAAGGAGGTTGCAGAGGTTTTTTTACAGCATCAACTCTGACAAAAACTTTATCACAATTAGCCAAATCCTTATGCACAAAAATTTTACGGGAATCGTTATTTCCTTTATCCACTGGTTTAAAATTTTTAATTACGTCTTTAATTTTGGAAACATAGTTTTCATAATCACTTTCAATGTTTTTACTACCATCGTAAAAATCTCCAGGCAAACGAATTGTGGTTCCATAGACTAATTCTGCTGGACTTATGTTGTTGTCAACCCTAATTGCTGCTCTTAACCCTAAAAGAACTGTTGGTAACGCTTCGACCCAAGAGTTCATAGATAAACTTGCCATCAATGCCGTCTTTAAAGATCTGTGCCAACGTTCAACCCTGCCATTGCTCTGTGGGTGATATGCGGTTGTGCGAATCCTTTTTATTCCCATTAATAACATGAGATGCGAAAAAAGATTACTTTCGAATTGACGTCCCTGATCACTTGTAAGCTTTACCGGACATCCAAATCTAACTATCCAACCTTCGTATAATACTTTAGCAACGACAGAGGCAGTCATCTCCTTAATAGGGAAAGCTTCGGGCCATCGCGTAAATCGATCAATTATCGTAACACAATACCTATAACCTTCTTCAGATGTACTAAGAGGTCCTACAATATCAATATGTATGTGTTCAAAACGATCAGCAGATTCAAAACTACCTAGATCTGATACTGTGTGTCTCTGAATTTTTGCTCTTTGACATGAAACACAAGATTTTGCCCATTTACTAATATCTTTATTCATATTTTCCCAAAAATATCTTTGCTTTATTAAATTTTTAGTTGTTCTAATACCTGGATGACTTAAGTTATGAACTATTTCGAAAGCCTTTCTACGAAACATTTCCGGTAGGTACGGTCTAGCTCGACTTGTTGATGTTTCACAAAGTACATAATAATCGGTACCAGGTAACATGATTTGCTTAAATTGCAACTTGCGGTCTAGTTCGCCTAACTGTTGCGCAAGTTGTTTGTTACAACTTTGCACCTGGGCTAATTCAGCAAAATCAATCGACGTGGGCATATCAATGACCTCTACTCGCGATAATGAGTCAGCTACAACATTGTTATTTCCACTGATGAAACGAATATCTGATGTAAATTCGCTAATAAACATGATCTGTCTAGCTCTTCTAGGTAACTCTTTTTCGCTTCCCATCTTACTAAATGCGAATGTAAGGGGCTTGTGGTCAGTATACACTACTAACTCGCGACCTTCAATCATATAACGAAAATGAACTATCGCCAAATAAATAGCTAAAAGTTCTCTATCGTAAGCACTATACTTTTTTTGAGCACTAGACAATCTACGTGAAAAATATCCTAGCGGTTTCCAAACCTTACCTTGTTTTTGTTGTAGCACGGCGCCTACGCATGTGTCCGAGGCGTCGGTCATAAGCGCTAGCGCTGCGTCTTTTGCCGGATGCGATAACAATGCTGCTTGTGTTAAGGTCTGCTTACACTGTTCAAACTGTGAGATTGCTACATCCGTCCATACGATTTTAGTTTTATCTTTCTTCTTGGTGTTACACAAATATTTATCCAATTCTGACTGATGTTCGGCTGCATGAGGAATATGTGATCGATAAAAATTTAACATACCTAGAAATCTTCTCAGCTGCTCCACCGTCTCAGGACGTGGATAGTCGATGATCGCCTGGACCTTGTGTGGCAATGGACGAATTCCTTCTGTTGTGACTTCATGGCCCAAAAATTCCAACCTAGCCTGTCCAAAATCACACTTAGAGATGTTAATAGTTATACCAAATGATTCTAGCCTTTCGAAAACAAGTTTAAGATGTTCCCTGTGTTCCATTTCGTCCTTAGATGCAATAATGACGTCATCGATGAATACAAAAAGGAATTCAAAATCTGGGAAAACCACGTGACACATAAATCTCTGAAAAGAATTTGCACTATTACGTAATCCAAAAGGCATTTTATTAAATTCGAATAAACCGAACGGGGTAATTACAGCAGTTTTCTCTACGTCATCAGGATTAACAGGGATACAATTAAAAGCTCTAATAATATCAATTTTTGACATAACATGTTTTCCTTCCAAAATATACGTAAAATCTCTCAATCTAGGAACAGGATATCTATCAGGCTTTGTTATTTTATTTAGTAGCCTATAATCACCACAAGGCCTAACATCGCCGTTCTTCTTAAGGACAATATGTAGCGGGCTTGCCCAAGGGCTTTTACTAGGGCGGCAAATCCCCATATCACACATGAGCTTAAATTCATCTTTTGCCTTTTTATACCTATCTGGTGGCAATGGTCGTGAACGACAACGGACAGGAGGACCTGTCGTCTCAATAAAATGTAAAACATTATGTTTTGGTACATCCTTGAAATTTATAGGTTTAGTAAGTTCTGGGTATTGGGATAACAAATCGTAATATGGATGTTTATCGTCTACAGTTTTAATTGTGCTTTGTTTACACTTCGAAATTGATCCAATAATATTAAGATTTGTTACACCGTCCAGTAACTTACGCGCACTCAAATCAATAATTAATTTATGCTTTGACAAAAAATCTGCACCAATTATTGGTTGTCTTACATCAGCAACAATGAAATTCCATTGAAATGGTCGCCTTAATTTTAAGTCTAAAATCATAGCATGCATACCAAAAGTTTTAATTGGAGTACCATTAGCAGCATATAACTTATAGTCCTTTAATTCACTTTTTTTGTAACGCACTGCCCATCGGGGTAACACTGACACATTAGCACCACTATCAACTAGGAAACGTAGTCCACTGGTATTGTCTGTGACACAAAGACGGTAATTTACGCATGGATCACAGCCACCCGCCGCTGACTGCACCGCATTTAGTTTTCCGGCTGCGGATGTACTTTCCAGCTGCACGGCTGGAAACATTTGTATGCTTTCTCACCAAATTTGAAATGGTATCTGCATAGCCAGTCTGGGTCAGTTTTCTTTCGTCTAGGAATTCTTTGCCTTGACCTTGAAGTAGAACTTGACCTATTTCGCTGTTGGCTCCTATGAGTATTTCTGCTACGCCTCTGGAACGATTCCATTTTCTCCATTCGTTTCCCAAGTTTATGAATTTCAGCTAAAAAGTCTGTTCCCGCTGGACCTGCACTACTCTCAACCGCTGCCACAGCGTGAGTAGGACGTGCACTCTCCATAATTTTGTCTGCTAAAGCTGCCATTTTCATGATATCGGCGGTGTCTGATACGGTAAGGACACCCCGTACCCAGTTTGGCAGATGGTTTTGCCACAAAATTTTCAGGGTATCATCCGGGACCTTATCTCTTGCCAATTCCAGCATACGTCTCAATAACTGGGATGGTTTTTGATCTCCCAACTCCATTTCGCTTATCAGCTTCTGGATTTTGCGATTTTCCGACTCCTCATAGATTTCCAAAAGTCGGTTTTTCAAGGCATTGTATTTCCCGGTCGCCGGTGGATTTATTAAGATGTCAGTAATTTGTGTGATTACCTCCTTCGTCAATTTGCCGATTACAAATTGGTATTTATTTTCATCACTCCAATTTTGTGGATTTATTACAGCTTCAACCTGGATAAACCAGTGACGTGGCAAATCTGTCCAAAATTGCGGAACACGTGCTGATACGGAAACGCCTGATACGCTTGCTTTATTTTCGTCGGCGTCCATGTTTAGAACGAACAGTACCGACGAAAAAATAAAATAGGCTTTAAAATGCGCTGTGGTCGCCCTAACACACAGCGGAGTCCCTGTCGCAGTCGCTGTCGCTCGCCGATCCAAAATACCCGAGATACGTTCTTCGGTGGTCACCACTTTCCTGTCACCACTTTCAGGTCACCGGTTTCGGGGTGTCACTTGGGCGTCACCTCGCTTAAGGACACGGCTGATGTGTGATGCAGGTGGGGAGTAAGGTGTATAGCTGGCCTAACTCACCAAGTAGATTATTTTACTTCTGACTCCTTAGTTTCCTATCATAACTGGGTTGCCCTCGGGTATCAAAATAAAACGGCAGAAGTCCAATCACCAATTTGTATTGTCCACACACTTGTTACATAGGCACAGTGCCTCACAGTACACACAAGTTCAAGGGTGAATGACGTAACGACACACTACTTTTGGGACACTAGTAGCTGCACACGCGACTGGACAAAGACTAAAGAAGTTCCCTCGCATTACCCGTTGGGTTTGCGGCTATTGCGAATTAAATGCGCTGACACGACAAAAGTCGCATAGTGTGTCACTACACACATTTAGAAAAAATCTAGAGGTGCATGCTAGGACGTATCCTATGTTCCGGCAAGAACTGAGACCTGTTAGATTCATTGAGGGCTACTTAGTCGACGGGAGCTTCCAAGGACAGAACCAACAGGCCACGCTGGAGGACAACAGAGTTTCTAGCACGACAGTTCTGGACCTGCCAAGGACAAGCTTCCGGAGGGCTGCGTCGCGTTACCTCAATCACAAGTTAAGTCCCATACTTACCTAGAACAATCTTTTAAACCTAACACAGAGGTTCTGTTGAGCTAGGTCAGACACGCATTCTCACAATAATATGCAATAGCAGAGTCGTAATTCCCGCCAGCTGGATCCATTGTTAAGACCCTTAAACTTAATTTAATTCATTATTTGTAAAATAAAATAAACAGCTGTTATGAGGTTTATAGGTGTATTATGTATTTTAATTTAAACATTCAAGTAGTATTCTTAGTTATTTTGTAAAGGCTTAGTAATAAAGTAATTGATAAGGCATTAACGTGTTTTCCTTCACACACCTAAAATAGGCGCCCTGGGATCATAGTCTCTCGCTCTAAGACCGAGTGGCCGGTGAGGTAGCCCAGAAAAAGGGGTTACAAATTGGCTATGGTATTTGGTTCGTAAACCAAGACCCTCGTATGGAAGGCGCGTTCTTATCCACTTAGCTACTATCTATACCTATACATAATATACATGTGTATTAAAGTATAACATATTCTGTGGCGCACTGCCTCGGTGGCGCAGTGGTTATTGGGTTGCGCGACCCTGTCAAAAATGTGTACCTAAGTTTTCGGTAAGAAATTCTAAGTGGCAGCCCGGAGTCTGGAAGTCGGCGATTATGTACCCCCGTGCCTCGGAAAGCACCCTAAGCCGTTGGTCCTGGGCCCGATCCCTCTCCGTTCGTGTCACGCTGGTGTCTCATCGGAATATGAGGGTAAAGGGAATAGAGAGTGCACTTGGTGTTTGCGCACACTTGAGCACTATAATATATCCTGCGTACATGGCTGATTTTTGAGATTGGCCGCCTTAGCCGTAATCGGTTGGAGGATATTATTTTACTATGTGGCGCACTGCCTCGGTAGCGCAGATGTTAGTGGGCTGCGCGACGGCTGCCAAAGATGTCCCGGGTTCCAACCCCGTCAAAAATTTGTACCTAAGTTTCCGGTAAGAGATTCTTAGTGGTAGCCCGGAGTCTAGAAGTGGGCGGACTTGTACCCGTGCCTCAGAAAGCATGTTAAGCGGTTGGCCCTACCCGGTCGTCACAGTAATGTCCCAACGGAATATGAGGGCAAGGGAATAGAGAGTGTACTTGTGTTTGCGCACACACTTGAGCACTATAATACATCCTGCGTACGTGGCTTATCGTTGAGATTGGCCTCTGTAACCGTAATCGGTTGGAGGATACTCTAATGATCTGTATTTCCTCTGTTGTCTGATATCCGGAACATTGTACGGAATCAGGTCAATGTATGATATTGGACCCTTCAATAAAGCTGGTGACATTAATCCTCGCAGTACAAAGAACCCTGATATACTTGTTTTAAAATCCAAGAACTAACTACACTTTATATGAAGAATTGTTTAAATATGAGTTTGAAAATCTATAACAAAATGCCTGAAAGTTTGAAATTGTTAAATCGTCCATTATTTGATAAAAAATGTATGCATGGCTCCATCCAATAGAGAAAAGTTTTTATAATATCAATGAGTTAATTGTGTAATTGCCCAACCATTTTACAAAATATTTACATGCCAACATATTTGGCAAAACATATGAAACTATTTTTTAAGAATTTTATTGTAAACACCATATTGTTGTTATACCGTGTTGTTTCGAG
Organism: Marasmia exigua; assembly: GCA_019059595.1. Taxonomy (NCBI): domain Eukaryota; kingdom Metazoa; phylum Arthropoda; class Insecta; order Lepidoptera; family Crambidae; genus Marasmia; species Marasmia exigua. The sequence goes on from CM032482.1 coordinate 17,560,351, forward strand.
TGAATAAATTAAACTGAATTGAGGTTCTTTTTATTACATATTATTAATTATTTTTAATAGCATCGTGGTAACATCACTATCTACTAGAATGAACGTCTAGAATGATGTCGTATCATTTGTTTGACAACTCTAAGCCAAATTTACATACCGCTCGAGTTTTGTTAAGCAACAGCGATGTTAAATCTCTTGTAATGCCACAGATATCTGGAACTGCAATAATGAAGACGGTGAAATAGACTTCAAAGATGTTTTGTGTAATTTTGTAGCAGAATGACATGTTTATACCGTCTAGTTGTGTTTTAACAAGCGTTTTTCCAAGAGTTAATAATCTGCAACCCGACTACTCAAAATTGAATGTCCACTGAAAATTTGAAATCAAGTTCACGTTGTTTTAACAAGTGTTTTTCCAAGAGTTAATAATCTACAACCCGACTACTCAAGATTGAATGTCCACTGAAAAGATGAAATCAAGTTTACGGTGTTTTAACAAGCGTTTTTCCAAGAGTTAATAATCTACAATCCGACTACTCAAGATTGAATGTCCACTGAAAAGATTAAATCAAGTTTACGGTGTTTTAACAAGCGTTTTTCCAAGAGTTAATAATCTACAATCCGACTACTCAAGATTGAATGTCCACTGAAAAGATTAAATCAAGTTTACGGTGTTTTAACAAGCGTTTTTCCAAGAGTTAATAATCTACAACCCGACTGCTCAAGATTGAATGTCCACTGAAAAGATGAAATCAAGTTTACGGTGTTTTAACAAGCGTTTTTCCAAGAGTTAATAATCTACAATCCGACTACTCAAGATTGAATGTCCACTGAAAAGATTAAATCAAGTTTACGGTGTATTAACAAGCGTTTTTCCAAGAGTTAATAATCTACAACCCGACTGCTCAAGATTGAATGTCCACTGAAAAGATGAAATCAAGTTTACGGTGTTTTAACAAGCGTTTTTCCAAGAGTTAATAATCTACAACCCGACTACTCAAGATTGAATGTCCACTGAAAAGATTAGATCAAGTGTACGGTGTTTTAACAAGCGTATTTCCAAGAGTTAATATTTTGCACCTGACTACACTGAAAAGACGAAATCAAGTTTACGGTTATTTTGTGTGATATTTGGCAGACGAGTAGACGGATCACTTGATGGTAAGCGATTGCCGCCACCCATAGACACCAGCATCACCAGTTATGTAAAAAATGTGCTGCCAACCTTTAAACTCCCTTTCCACAGACTGGGCCTCCGCTATCCTCACTCACGCAGCGGAACAGCACAGACGCTGCTTAATGTCGGTTGCCTGTGAGGCCGCTATCACTCCGGTCAAGCCGACCCATTCATGTCGAATCTTGGCTCGGTGTATAGAAACATACTTGTTTTTAGGTACACAACATCACATACATTGATCTAACTCCGAGATAGGTAGCTCAAGCACCTGTGTTACGGATATCAGAATCAACAGTGGGATTACAAATATACTTATACATATAATATAATATATATACATAGAATAGTTATTTACAGGATTTCTACCATGTACCTTATTTTTTAATTTTGAGTTAAAGACTGCGAAGGAGGGTAGACCGATTTGTCTGCCAATAAAAACTTACCCGCAAAAGCTTTAGTTACCTACTCCGTGACCATGGCGCTTGCAACAGTGCCGAAATAACGGAAAATCAAAAATAAGTTACGTGGTGGAAATCCCATAAATAACTTTCTAATGTCAGTGACCATGAAATTTTAAAATAATTTAGTTATTTTTGCTTGATAAACTTTACTTTACTTTATGTTAAATAGTTTTATTGTGTTTTTTCTTAAGCTACATACTTACAATTTGTTTTTTATTATGTGAACTAAACTGACAGGTGTCAAAGTGCCATTCTCGTACATTATTGCAACTTTTGACAGATGCAATGTGTCAAAATGTATAGGAACTTGACGTTTTGCATCTGTCAGTTTAATTCACTTAATTAAAAATCAGAGGGATTCGGCGGGTAGGGCTTAAACAAGCCGCATGGGCTGATGTAATTCAAAGGTTTCAAATTAGTGTCTAGTGGTTTTTAGTGTCCAAATTTGGTGTTTATTTGTGCAGTGAAGTGCCGCAAGGTGCTAATAATAAGAATCGTTGGATTGTATCATTTTTAACACTGCTATTGTGTGTCGAGTGAGTTGTCTCGTGACAACTTGCTTGGACCAAATAGTCTTAAAACCTGCGATTGCTTTTAGAGTGATATCCGCTGAATCCGTAGTCGATAAAACGTAAAACACCGGCGTTTTATTGAGTGACTGTGACTTTGACTGACTTCGACTGTTGACTACCTACTTATACTCAATAAGTTACTTGACATTGGCGAATTATCTTCGGGTAGAACCATAATAAAAAAAAAACAGAATATAGTTCTGAATCTGCTCAATGTAAGAGAGATGTTGTGTGAATTTATGTATTTATTTGTAATTCCTCTGTAGTCTGTTATCCATAAATAATGTCCTCCAACCGATTACGGCTACGGCGGCCAATCTCAACGACCAGCCAGTGTACATTATAGTGCGCAAACACAAGTGCACTTTCTATTCCCTTACCCTCATATTCCGATGGGACACTACTGTGACAGTGAGCAGTGCTTTCCGAGGCACAGGGGTACAAGACCGCCAACTTGTTTCCTGTAACGTAGCCGAAACGTCGTGCCAAATATGTGAGTACACAATGTTGTTTCACATAATAAATATCGTGTTAATCCCCGTATTGATACATTATAGTTATAATGCAACGCGAAAATCTAAAAAACAGACATTTTTACTCTTGCGCAGCCGTCGCTTTAAAGCGCAACCGACTAACCACTGCGCCACCGAAGTAGTCAAGATTGAGATATCTATAACACAAGTGTTTAAGATTTAATTCGGAATCAGGTCAATGTATGAGATTACAAGATGTATGAAATATTTATTTAGTACTAGATCGTCCATCCATCCCTCGAGATGATGAGGATAGAATGTTGTTCCAATACAAAATACAATGTTGATCTAAGTACTAAAACAGCTGAAGTATTTACGTGAGTGATATTCGTACAGTCAACAGCAGAAGTAGCAGCAGAAGTTTGTCTTAAGTGGGTCTCTGGTGAATGTTATTTATATAAAATTTAAAATAACTTGAATGTTTTTCGTCCCT